>JASANS010002194.1:0-28130 GCA_030849605.1 Wallacemonas sp. 195SL | reverse complement strand
TCCCTAGTACATCTGCCACAACACGCTCAGCCGACTTCTGGGATCATCACGCCTTTGCCTGTCTTGAAGCGTGCATGCGTGTGGCACACGGCGATTCTGCTCAGCAGCGCGCCTCGTGCCTGCCGCGTTTGGCAGTGCAGGCGGACCAGGTCGTGTGGGCGCGCAGCCCCGCTCGGATGGATCTCTCCGGCGGCTGGACAGATACGCCACCGTACAGTCTCCTCCGCGGCGGTGCTGTTGTCAACGTGGCGGTGGAGATGAACGGGCAGGCGCCGATTCAGACCTACGTGCGTGTGCGGGATAGAGCGGAGATTGCCATTCGCTCTGTTGACCTGGGGGTGGACCACATTGTGCGCACCTACGACGATCTGCGTGACTTTGCGCGGGTCGGCTCCGCCTTTTCGATCCCCAAAGCGGCGCTGGCTCTCGCTGGCTTCTTGCCTGATCTTTTTCCTAACAGTGCGGACGCGACGGCACGCGCACGGGGTGTTCCCCACTTTGACTCCTTGGAGGATCAGCTCACGCGGAGCTTTGGTGGAAAAGGCATGGAGTTGACGGTTTTTGTGGCGATCCCGGCCGGTTCAGGCCTCGGGACATCGTCGATCGTCGCGGGCACCATCCTTACCGCGATCTCTGAGTTCTGTGGTCTGAACTGGAGTGCGGAGGACGTGTGCCAGCGTGTGCTTCTGCTTGAGCAGCTCCTCACGACCGGCGGTGGCTGGCAGGATCAGTACGGCGGCCTCTTCCCAAGTGTCAAGCTTGTGCACTCTCTCCCAGGGTTGGTGCAGCAGCCAAGCGTGTGCTGGCTGGCCGAGCGCGTGTTTACCGCGCCGCGCTTTGCGGGTTGTCACGTGCTGTACTACACCGGCATCACCCGCGTCGCCAAGTCCATCTTGAGTGATGTGGTGCGTGGCGTGTTCTTGAACGAGCGGGCGCGTGTCGACGTCTTGGAGGAGATGCATCTTCACGTTCAGAACATGTGCCGCGCCATCAGCTACGGCGACATGGATGCGTTTGGGCGGCTCTTGAACGAAGCGTGGGCGTCTAATATGAGACTCGATTCTGGCACCTGCCCACCCGCTGTCGAGGCGATTATGCACCGCATTCGACCCTACGCACGCGGTGCAAAGCTGCTTGGGGCGGGCGGGGGCGGTTTTCTGTACATTTTGACAACCAGCGAAGTAGCGGCGCAGAAGCTGCGGGATGACTTGAACGCAAAACCGCCAAATCCACGTGCCCGCTTTGTGACAATGCGACTCTCCACCGCCGGGATAGAAGTGGGGCGATCGTAGGCGCGTGAGCGCTGAGGACGAAGACGATCACATACGAAACAAACAAAAAAAAAAGAACAAGAATAGATATACTAACAAGAATACGTGGATGGGAACAGCAGGAACTGAGTAACCGCGGCTCCTCCCACCAACCACAAACCTGAACAACAACAACAAAAATAACAGTCATTGCAAATACACCGCTGTGGGTGTAGCTTTACTCATTGCTGATTTTTTTTCTTGAACAAGCGTCTAGCGCTTTTCTTTTTCATTTCCGACCTTCACACCAAACCGTCAATGCACCTCCTCATCTTTGCTCCTTCTCCTTCACCCCCTTTTTTTTTTGTGGTGTCATTACTGTATCAATCTCTCCTCTTTACTTGACAGGCCACCAGGAAAAGGTCAACGAATATCTCGTACTTACTCTTTACTCCTTTTTTTTCTTTGCCTGTCTCCCTCTCGTCGCACCACTCCACTTCTGTGAGCAGAGCAAAATGTCTTCCTCGCAACATCAGAAGGCGGCGAAGAAGCAGCAGCGCACGCGCATGACAAATAAATCGATTGAGGCGCGCCAGTTCTCCAGCGTGCGTGTCCCACGTTCGAGTGAGTTACCGCCACAGCAACCGGCGAACGTGGAGGCTCTTTATGCCGAGCAACGCGGTCAGGGCGTGCGTGGTGGAGCCGCGACCACGTCTGCGACCGCCGCCGCGACGACGGTGTCCTCGTCGTCCGCGTTTGATCCCATCCCGAACGATGCCATGTTCTTTATTGTGGAGAATTCGAAGTACTGGCCTCCACCGAGTCTGGAAGAGCTGCAGCGCACCTCCGGCATCTCCGTCGCGGGTACCGATGGTTTCGACACCTACGACCGCGCCGCGGATGATCAGAAGGCAAAGAAGGAAAAGACAAAAGTCGTGAAGGGCGAGCTAAACCACCCGCGAGGCAAGCCGCGCAAGAACGTCATTGTCAAGCTGACCGACAGCGATGAGGACAAGGAGGAAGAGGAGAATGCGGAATAAAGCTAATTCGCTCTCCCTCCCCCCTCTCCTCACTCTCAATGTCTCAGTGTGCGGCTCTTTCTTTCTTTTTTCGTTCACCCTTTGCCAGACATACCGCAGCCTGCACGTGTAATATGAATGCCGTTAACTCTGCATTTGCCGTATAAACGATTAATAGCCAACAACCATGACAAGACACGCGTTAACAAGAAGAAAAAAAAAAGCAACAACAACAACAATAAATAAATAACAAAAACACGAAGAAAGGAACTTTGAAATGCACCTTCCTTGTCATGAATCTTGAGCAAGAAAGGTGTCAACTCACTGTTTAGACGCACGCCAGAACTATCTACGTTTACTGACCAGATGAGTTCTTCCGCAGACGTTTCCTCGATTCAAAGCCTTCTCATGAGAGAGAGAGAGAGCATTGTGTATGTATTTTTGTGCTTATTATTGCCCGTTGCGGCTGTCTGTATGAGCTGTAGGCACGAAAAAGAAACAAAAAAATGGTACCACCCACTCACATTTCCTTGTACGTTTTACTTGATCTTGCACATCACAATATAGATTTCTCTCAGCCCTCCTTGTCTCTCCCTCCCCTCACTGCTTTTAATCTTTTTCTCTTGTCGTTTTCTGGAATCGATAGGTTCACGTTTTCATCGACCTTTCAGTGAGGCACCCCCCGCTGGCTTCCTTTGTCCACATTGGTGGTGATCACACGTTTGCTCTCTTTCTCTCTCTCTCTCTTTTTCCTTCTTTTACTACCTTTTTCCCACGCTCACTCTACAAGGGGAAAACACGAAACAAGGAAGAGAACACAAACGAGCAACAACATCGAATACAAGATGCGCCGGTTTCTGCAGAGAGCACTCGTGGCTGCTGCGGAGGGCCTCCACGACGTGGACAGGCCAACAAAGGGCGAGGCAGCCAAGAAGGACCCTCTTAGCCACTTGGTGGAGGCGCTGGAGCGTGTCGTGGAGTCGGAATCACCAGCAGCAACAACCCCAGCCCAGTTGCTGCGCACCGCGCTGCACGCTGCTGAGGCACGTATGCCTCCTGCTAAGAACCTCTCTACGCAACCCAACAACAGACCGTGCCTCGATGACATCACCACATCTCCTGTCTCCTCAAATTGGGCGGATGTCGCGGGTGCTGAGGGCGTGACGACGTCACTCCTATCGCTCGTTCTTTCTGGTTCCGCAGGGAGGGCCCTCAAGATCCCCGCCTTGAGTGCTGCGCCTTTCCCATCGCAGTCGTGGCTCACGTACCACACCTCCTCCTGCGCACAGCCGCGTGCCGCGGAGACGGTCGCGGCCGCCCAAGTCCGGGCCACAGAAGCCGCGTGCCGGCTAGAGAAGCTGGCTGCCAATCACATCGCGAAGCGGCTTGGGCTTCCGTCTCGCTTTTTGTGGGCTGATGCGGCGGCAAAGCAATCTGGTGAGAGACAAGCCGTACTCGGTGTGCAGTTGCACACGTGGACACCCGTCGTGGTGGATCACCGGGGTGAGCGGCACGTCCTTTCAGATACGCAACATCGTGACAGCAGCAACGCCTCCGCCACAGGCATGTTTGCGACGCCGTCTTCCCCACGACTGCTCGGGCACGGCACGACGACCGAGGCGCGCGCGCTGTTTGCGTTCAACGCGCCCCCCAAAACTTCTCCGTGCGCTGCTGACGGCGTGCAGCGTGCACCGGCCTCGCCTTCCTCGGTGCCTCCTACAAGCCACCCCACAAGCTGTTCCACTACGTCCCATGAAGGTGGCGGTGTTCTCTACAACACCAACGTGGAGGCCTACATGTGTGTGCTGCACACAGCCCGCACCCAGGCCTTGACGCGCTGCCACGCCCAGGGTGCGTCTGGTCCTGCATCCGAGGTGCAAGCCGTGGCGAAGCTCGTCGTGTACGCCAGCGATCAAGCAGACCCGCAGCTCCTCTCTGTCGCACGCCTCGTTGGCTTTCAAAACGTGCGCACCATTCAGACAATTTCCACGCCTGACACCGGCAACTACGTCCTCTCCGCAGACACGCTGAAGCGAATGATTGTCGAGGACCTTGCACACGGGCTCTTCCCGTGCCTCGTGATCGGGGTGCTGGGATCGCGGTGGAGCGGCGCAGTGGATCCGCTGACCGAGCTCGCTGCGTTCTGCAGCAAGACGGGGGTATGGCTTCATGTAGATGCGAGCGCGGGTGGCGGCGCCCTCCTTGCTCAGCCGGAGGAGGACATGGTGGCTGGAGAGAGGCACGCGTACCAAAACCGCGCTCTCGGGATGGAAGCGGACAAGTTGTTTCCGTCAGTTCGAGAAGCCTGTGCGAAGGTGGACTCCGTTTTTGTGAATCTACAACAGGGGGCTCTCCCGGTGAGCGTGATGGAATCGGCAACGGGGGACAGGACTTGCCTTTTGCACGCGGCTCTGTTTCTGTCTCACACGGCGAAGCTGGCCTGGTCCCTGCGACACGCGTTGATCGGCCCTGCCCGTACGCAAGGCCACGCTGACGGTGCGCCGATGAATGGCTGGTATTTGCCCAACATAGCGACGCACCGCCACGCACTGGATAATCTTCACGTATCTCCTCCCTGGGAGAGACGTGGCGACGGCAACGATTGTGCTCTCCTCGCGCTCGCCACAAACCTCTCCACCACCTCCATACCAGCCGCAGCGCTCGTGCGCACCCAGCAGGACACAATCGCCGAGCTGCACGATTGCCTCGCCGCCGATGGCCGTTTCGATGCCCCGCTGCGCTCTGCGCTTTTTGGCATCGTGTTATTCCGCTGGCTGACCTGCACCGACGAGGCTGTTGTCCGCCTTGCTGAGGTGTGGTCAGAGGTACTGTGGGAGTGGTCTTGCGCGTCCGCCCAGCGGGCTACAGTGGCGGTGCCTATAGGCGTCGGTGTGACCTCACTTCAGAAGCGGTTGTGGGTGCGTGTGTCTCTGACGAGCCCGGTCAGCACTGCCGAAGAGGGCCGCGCTGTTGTGAATGACGCCATGCGCTCTCTTCAAGAAGCCGCCACACGGTGCGATCTGTGAGTCGAGCAGAAACACCGAAAGAAGAAGAAGAAGAAAAGAACAGGTATTTTAAGAGACGCCTGTCACTGTGATATCAACACCATGAACGCAGGACACACAGAGGCACCACGGGTCTGTTACCCATTTCATCACAGAGTTAACCGGTCTGGAAAAACACCACCACCACCAACAACAACAAGAAGCAGAAAAACAACAACACTGGCGCGTACCAATCACGGTAGCAAACCGGCAAACACTCAAACTACACCTCTGAGACGCGCCCAACAGAAACGATGGCGGCAGCATAGCACCGCATGTCGGTGATGCGCTCTCTTGCTGTACTTTGTTGGCAAGCGCATCTATTGAACGAGGCACACACACACAGGCACGCACATACGACCATGCCCTCCTCTGCACTACCTCGATCTCTCTCTCTTTCTCCGTCTTCCTTCCTCACACCACGGCTGTTTTCACGTCATTCTCTACAACAACAACAACAATACCAGTTGAGCCCGCTTCCAAGAGAGGACGTGGCGCACATACAGGTAGAGACGATCGAGTCTGTCTTGTTTTGTTTTTGTCTTTTTTTTTTCTGTTTCTGTCTCTTTTCTTCCGTGTGGCCAGCTGCCCGCGAACATGCTGCGCATTTCTCCATCCACTCTCGCATCACGGCCATGCGTCAGCCTCGTCCTGCCTGAGACTGCGTTGAGATACACCTGCCTGCGTTCCTCAGTATCTGCTGCACCAGGCCCGGGCTTGTTGTGTCCATCGCGTCTGCTACGCCGAAAGGATGCACCGCCCATGACGAAGCTAGACGTGGCGAACATGCTTGGCTCCACGACGCACACCTTTGAAGGCACGAGCCCGCTAGAACTGAACTTGTTCGAAGACCCAACCGGTGGACTCGCGTCTGGCCCCGCAGAGGAGATGACCGCCGCAGAGGTGGAAACGCACGTCCGGCTACTTGTGCCAGCTTTTCCGGCCGACCTCTTCCGCCTCCTGTATACCCCGTTTGTGGACATTCTGTTTGTTTTGGTGTCCGAGGGACTTGTGCCTGATCCCGCACAGCTCGACAAGCCCGCGAGCCACGCGGAGGACGAGGACGATGCAGACTATGAGGGCGAGGCGGGGCAGGCAGATGAGGAGGGCGACGGCGTCATCAGAAAAAAAATCCATTTTCGCTCTGCGACTGAACACGCCGGTGCCGCGCCTGACACCTCGTTGGACTCTTCTGCTCATCGCCGGCCGGAGCAGATCATGGTGCGCTGGTTCACAGACGGGGTGGCGACGCTGCAGAACCCAGACGTCACGCGTGAAGGCATGGGCGAGGTGCGATGGGCCCGCTTCTGCCACGGGCTGAGAAAGTTCTGCGAGCCGATGGAGTCCGTGCAGCCGCTGACGCGCACGGTGCGCAAGTACGGCCTGCGCGAGGACCTCTTCGTGCCGTTGATGCGGCAAATTGCGTTGAACCTTGTGGAGCCAGATGTGCGAAAAACGACCATCGCAAGTTTACCTAGTTTCATTCTTGGTCTGGCAAATGGCCGCGCGCCTGCCTCTCTGAGTCTCCCACAAGACCACGCCGAACGCGTGCAGGCTGTATCGGAGGTCTTTCTCAGCGCCGGTCAAGAGACAGGAAACACGGACCTCGCCTACCTTGGTATCCAGCTGGTACGCGCGAATAACATGGCAGTTCCCTACCGCTTGCAGAAGCAGCTCACGAACGTCTTCGCCGCGTCTGCTCGTATCCAGACCGATTGGCAGTTTCGCGTCACAGGCCAACTTGTCGAGGCGTACCCGCGCTGGCTTGACTACTTCCGCAAGGTCGCGGCTGACAACGCACACGCACTGCAGGTCTTGACAAGGACGCGTGATGCGGACAGTACTGCGGCGCGGCGGGGAGGCCGCACCGGCAACAGCGCACCGACTACGTCAGGTGGCTTCGCTGAGGACGAGCCATCGCGGGATTACTTCGCCAGCCACAGGGAAGATGATGAGGCACGCTCGTTGGCACTGCAAGACAACATTGAGACATCAGTGCGCTTGCGTGCACCGTTGCTCGCACCCTGGCTTCAGCGCACAGGGCGTCGGCGCCACACGACCCCTCCGCCACTCACACAGACAGAGAAGATTGAAGCAGCCTCGGAAGACGAGACAAGCGTGCTCGAGGTAGCGGCGCGGGTAGAGCAGGACGCACGGCCTCACCACACTGTGCGCAAAAAGACCACGAAGAAGACCAAATCACGTGTGGCTGTGTCGAAGACAACACGCCACAACGCCTCAACTGCGGCGAAGCGGGTGTCTCCTGCAAAGCGAGGCTCACGTGACCGCACAACCCCCACGCGCGGCACCACCGTGAGCTTTTAAATGTCTTCAGCTGTGTCACGTGACGCACGCACACAACGCCCCCTGATACTTTTTCCCGACCGCTCCCCATTTTTTGTTCTCACAGTTTACGTCACTTTGGCAAAGCACTTCAATAATAAAAACAAGAAAAAACACAACCTTACTCTTTCTTATTTTTAAAAATAAGATTTCAGCTCATCTAGACTGTCTTGTCTCTCACTCTGCGAGGGAGGCAGTTTTCATCTCTTTTGTGATCTGTTCTCTGTATCTGTAGAATAGAGGGAAACACCAATCACACACACACACACACAAAAAAAAAAAAAAAAGCTCTCTACAGTGTTGCGGACTTTTCTTTTTATGCCTTCGTAGCAATTCACTTAGCATACATCTCGGTACTTTTCTCACCATTCTTCATCGCCTCTCGCCAGATATCCGGTCTTTTTTTTTTTTTTGATTTCGAACACGCTCGCGACCGTACGATCACTGCTGTAGTGCACACCAATCAGAGTCGCTGACTCTCGCTCTTTCTCACTCTCCGTCATGCCTCGCCTTCCGATCTGCGCGAAACAACTGTTGGTGCTTTTCGCTCTCCTCGGTCTCACGCTGCTGGGCACATTTGGCTATTACAATCTTTTTGTCTTTCTTGAATCGCGAAGTAGCAACAAGTTTCGCAATGACTGTAACTTCTCAACTTCGTCCAGCGACGTGTGTGCTACTGCGTTGGAGACAAACCGGGTGTACGAGCAGCGTTGGACCGGTGGGTACAGTGTGATCTCTCCCGCGCACAGCTACTACAACGAAGCTCTTCTCAACCCGGCTCTGAGCACCAACGCGGCACAGGAGCCAAAAGCACCGTGCCCCTCAGCTCGCCGCTACGTGCTCGACCTGGTGGAGCCCGATCACCTCTACTACATTCGTCTGTGCTACAGAGGCTCCCCGGCCGTCAACTACCGCATCCGTTTCTTTCATATTCGCCGCTCCTCCCTCCACGGCGTGCACGCGGCTGGGTATGAAGACGCCACGGCCGTCAGTCGTGTCGCCGAGCCGCTGGACACGGTGGTGCTGCCTGTGCGGATGCAATGCCGAACAGGCCTTCGCGCGTCCCTTTTTCACTCGCAAGAGGAGACCTGGTGTGACCGGCTTGATCTGAGTCCACGCACCCTGCGTGCGGTACCGGGGTCCTTGAGTGATGAGCAGATCAAGCAGAACGGCATCGATCCCTTTTTGCCAGTGCTTGAGATCACGCCTGAGGTACTCGCGGTCACAAACCAGCCAGAGCGATTTCCGTGCCTTCACTACGATCTCCACATTGACAAGGCTCTGTTGAACGTGGTGCCGCCTCATATTGTCACCGGCATGCTCCCGGTCGTTCTCTTTGCCCTCAGTATCATCTTCGTCGGCCCGTGGCTTATGCGTAGAATGCAAGACGCCGAGGACGAGGGCGACAAGGACACGATTGAGTCGGAGAAGCGCAAATAGCTTCAGAATCGATAGCACGCGCGTGCGCTCCTTTGCTACTTTTTTTTTTTCTTGGGTTGTTGCCGTGTGCCACTCACACGGTGAACATGTTCCAAGATACCGATACGCGTGCATCTGCACACAGCAAAAGCAAGTGAAAAAAAAAAGTCTATTGGTGTTACCCACGGCTCAATTCAAATTGAGAAAGGAGAAGAGGGGGAAAAAAAAGAGCAAAACTTCCACATACGTGGGATAGTGGTGAGGGATCTGTCATGTGTGTCTCAGCATACCAGCCGTCTTCGTTTTGCTATTTTTACTCTTTCATGTTGTCCCCCCTCTCCTCACACAAGCAATCTAATTCTATCGATGCACTTTCCAAGTAAGTGCCTCTTTCATCACACATCACTTCTCATTCTCACTTTTGTTCACACCCACCCCTATGCCCGACTCTCTCTCTCTCTCACTCCTTTCTGCTGACTCCGCGATATGTGAGATCTGACACGGTGAAAAAAACAGAAAGAGAGCGTGTTCTTTTTCTTGTGTGTGCGTTTTTTGGTTCTGTATAGTTTTTGGCTTGCGCACGGTTCTCATTTACCCTTTTTTTTTCTCCTTTCCTTTGATCTCGCAAAAGGCACCGTGTCTTGACGGAGGAAATCGCAGTGTCTAACTAATAAGCCCAAAATAAACACTAAGCAGCGAGGGCGAAACACAAGTAAAGTGAGCGGCTTAGCGACAACAAGGAGCACGCACACACACGGGAGGTGGCACCATGGGTCTTCTCGGGCTTCGTAAGTTTATTGACTCGAATGGCTGCACGCGGCTTCTGCCTGTGCCGTTGAGCGAGGAGGAAGAACATGAACTGCGCCTGCGCCAGAGTGAACTCGACGCGGTGAATGGGTTCGCCGACGACGAGGAACAATACGGTGACGATGCGGGTGGACAGGCCGCACACCACGCCCACTCCGGTCTCGATAACGACGGAGATGACAACTGGCGGGACTCGCTCACCTCCTCCACATCCGCCCCGCTCGCAGATCACGTGCTGGTGGATATGAATTGCATTGTGCACGCCTGCTTTGGCAAGCACGAGGTGGCCACCAAGTCAAAGAAAGAGATCATTCACGACATTCTCGAGCGGCTGCGTGTGCTTGTGACTCAAGTTGTCATTCCAAAGAAGACGCTGACGATCTGCCTAGATGGGCCCGCTCCCATCGCCAAGCTCCACACGCAGCGAATGCGCAGGCGGAAGGTGTCGCTGCTCGACACGGGTGCAGCGCATCAGCTTTCCTCGTTGTCCATCACGGCCGGTTCGCTCTTTATGGTGGAGCTTGAGAACGCACTCGCCGCGCAGTTCCGTCTCCACGAAGGCCGTGGGTTCCTGCGGCGGCGCTGTCCCGTCTTTCTGCACGGCTCCACCGTGGTGGGTGAGGGCGAGGCCAAGATCTCACGTGCCTTGAGCTACCTCGCGTACCAGCACGACCTCGTTTCGCCTTCCTATCAACCGCGCGCGGACGCACACGACGAGGAGAAGGATGCGCATGGCAGGGGCGCTGGACGCCGCCGTGGTCAGACCTCACAACGACGAGGACACCATAAACAGAACAACGAGGCGGCATCACACGGTAACTCACCCTATGCCGTGACCACGCACCCCTACACGGCGCCGTACAACCCTAATGATTCGATTGTGGTGCTCGGTAATGATATCGATCTTGTCATGACGTGCCTCGGTGCCACTTTCTATCACAACATCAGCATCATTGGCCCATCTTCGCTGCAGGTGATCAACGTGAGTGACATCATGTACCGCTGGCTCAAGTCCACGTCCGCTACGCACAGCGACGCCGCGCGTGTGCACCCGTCGCAGCTGGCGTCTGTGCGCATCGACTTCATCTTCTTGTTCCTCCTCAACGGCGGTGATCACTACATCGGAGCCGGTGACGTCGCCATGTCTCTCTGGAAGCGTTACCGCACCGTGCGTGCTGCCTATCCGTCGAGCAGCCTTGTGTCCTCCTCCCTGACGTCCATCGATGTGCAGTTCTTGGCTGATGTCTTGAATGTGGCCGAGTACAGCGGTGAGGCGGAGCCGGAAGTGGGGTCGCAGCTCCTTGAAGCCGCCCTCTGGTCGCTCTACACCACAGTCACAGGTGCTTGCCCGAACTACCGCTACGTGCCTCCTGACATGGCGCCGCACATTGGTCATCTCCGCGCCGCGGCTGCCCGCGCGCAGAAGCGGCACCAGCCCATCACGCTCACCGTCGTGCCCAACTCTGTGCCTCTGACACCGTTGGAGACGTACGTCGCTCTGATGCCCACAGAGGCGGCGCTGCCCGTTGGCGTGGCCAAAACGCTCCGACAGCCCAAGTACTACCAGCTCGCCCAGAGGCTGCAGACCAGCAACAGCGCGGCGGAGATTGCGACGTGTGCAGAGCAGGCGGTGGCAGCCTCACAGGAGGCATTGACAGTGAGTGAATCCTATCTCCGGCAGTTTACCTCGCCTGTGCAACTGAACGTCATGCCGCCCCCGCCCCGCCTCTCCCGGCACGAGCAGCACATGATGATCGCCAAGTACGGCGAGGTCGTGCTGCCACAGGCAGTCCCCATTGTGCAGCGAGCAGACGTGCCCGATGTCGCCGCGATTGCTGCGGACGGCGGCTTTTCTACTCTTGAATACCCCCCGCACGTTCACAGGCTGTTCTTCACCACACCATTTGACAGCGGTGAGGAGCACCAGGCGGCTGGTGAGCGGCCTGCCCGACGCGCTGGTGGGTCTGCCTCTGCGGGCGCCCGCGGCCGGCCAAAGCTCAAGGTCGTTGCGCTCCACGACGCCACGGAGGGCGAGGGAGAGGGCGAGACGGAGGCGCAGCAGCTGGAAAAGACCCTCAACGAACCCGCTCGTCTTCGCCAGCGTGGCATTAAAGTGTACTCGCACAAGCTGAAAACGATGAGCCGGCGCCTGCATCGCCTGCAGCAGGCTGACCAGAAGCGTGTCGCGGAGGAGGCAGACGCGGACAGGCGCCTGTACGCCCTGCCTCGAAGTGAAAAGGCCCAAGAGTCCTTCGTTGACTCGTTGCAGCAGTTCCTGGGGGACAGCGTGGATGCACAGGCGCTGGTTGACGAGGATGGCGCCACCGCAGAGATCCGGCAGCGCCGTCGCCTGGAGCGGCAGACACGCAAGGCGGCCAAAGTTGCCGCGAAGAAGGCCGAGGCTGAAGCCGTCAAGAAGCAGCAGAAGAAGACGATGAACAAGGAGAAGAGAAAGCGGAAGCCTGACACACGAAACAAGAACAAATCTGCCCGGCAGCGATAGCACGCCACCACGACACGCATCGCCCTGCACAGAAGCGCCATGCATGGCGAACGAGCACACCGGAAAGAACAGTAAACAACTCACACACACACACAAAGACACCGTAAATGACAGTTTATCACTCGTACGAATAATCTATGCTGTAACACACACGTCTGCGTTCATCTGCCCAAACCTCCCCCCCTCCCGCACCTTGCCTCGCTTGGCTGTTTACTGCGATTCGTTTGGGTCAACGCTAGCAACGCCATGACAGCGCAAAGGCGCGAAGGAAAGGCCGGACAACATGGTACAGACGGTAAAATAACACCCACAACATACACAACTCCAACACAAACACAACCAAAAAAAAAAAAAAGCCACGAATAAAGAAGAGAAAAAAAAAAAGGAGGAAATGTACATGTCGCTTCAGCTCCTATGCAAACTGGTGGGCATAGTGTGCGAAGGAGTTGAAGATGCACCGCTATGTCTCCCCTCCCTTTCATCAGGTTGGTGATGGACTCAACACCCCACCACACATTTGTTTTGCTGATCAGCTACTCCTGGCACACAACCACTTGTGTGATTGCGTGCCTACTTGCTTTTTTAATTATTTATGGCTCCAGTTGCTCACACTGGGTTTCCCTTCTCGGGTCGTGTGCTCGATTAATTACACGACAGTACACAAATCCATGGCGCACTTTCATAGCCTCGCGGCAGAACAATTGTACTACTCCTTCTCTCTTCTCCGTCTACGCTCTTCTTCTTCTTCTTCTTCTTCTCTCCTATGCAGTCTCACCCGGTGTGCATGTCTGCTCGTATTTAGCGTGCAATACAACAAGATCGAACACAACAAGAACAGCACCTTTAACCTTCATTACCTCCTGTGAGCGAGCTCTGTCACAATCCCTTTCTCTTCTTTTTTTGTTTTTTTTTGTTTTGTCTTGTCACGGGATTCGACACGGTGTGCTCCTGCACTACTCTCTTCCTCTCTTTTTCTCTCCGCTCTGTGACCTGCCGTGCGCATTGTTAGATCAACTTCTTTTTCATTCAATTTTTCTTTTATTTCTGTTTTCTTCCGCCATCTTCACTGATTGCATTCTAGACTCCCCGTAGCGGACGGACTCTTACCTTGCATGCCTGCGGTAACGGTCTCCAGCTCTCCCGTGATGACCACGCTGTCGGCCGGGAGGTCGGGGCGTCAAGCAGCTGGCAACGCACGTGATGGCCGCACTGCATCGAATGCGGGTGCGCCACAGACGCCTCCACCAAAGGACACCGCAAGCGCAGCACGGCAAAATGCGAGCAACTGTGCAGCCTTGGCCGCGGCCGCCTACAACGGCTACATCGCCTCCTCCGGCACAGCGACCAACACATCAAGTGCGAATGCGTCGGCGCCGCTGTTGACACTGCGCTACCGCACTGATCTCGACAAACAGGTCATTCATTTCATGCTCCAGCGCTTGACGGGGTGCCGCGTGGAGGAGGTGGGCTTGCCATCGTCGACCGCAAACACCGAGGGCGCGACGGCCAACACCGCAGCGTCACCTACGGCTGCTGGTACCGATCGCAGCAGCAGCGACACGGCCTGCGGCGAGTGGCACTTCTTCTGGATGGGTGTGGGTCGCATTCGGTCCATTTTTAGCGCAGCGGAGTTCCGCCTGCAGGACAATCAGATCATCAACCACTTCCCGAACCACTACGAGCTCACCCGCAAGGACCTCATGTACAAGAACATAAAGCGCTACGTCCGCGAGCGCCAGTCGCGACCACAGAAGCTGGTGCTCGTGTGCGCGGCGGACTGGCGTGTGGCGGCGCTGCACGCGTCTGGTGCGCACATTCACCTCCTCTCCTCCGGCGCCACAACCGAGGAGGCTACCGCGACTTACGCAGCGGCGGCCGCGGCGAGCGCCTCTGCGAACACGCCTCGTATGGGGGGCAGCGGGGGCTCGAATATTCTCCGTGCCACGGTGGCGGAGGGGCTGCACTGCACTACCGCCGGCTTCGCCCACGCGTTTGATCTCGTGGAGAGTGTCCCGATCACGTACAACATCCCGAACGATCTCAGCATGTTCGTGGAGGAGTTCAAGAAGCGTCCTGGCTCAACCTGGATCGTCAAGCCCACGTCACGGTCGCAGGGCAAGGGCATCTTTCTCGTCAACCGGGTTCAGCAGCTGCTTCGCTGGGCCAAGGAGAAGAAGGAGGCGGAGTCGATGGCAGCCGCGGCGGTCGCGGCGAGCAACGGCAGCCACCACGCCACCGTCGGCGGCAGCAGCGCGGCGGCGGTCAACGCGGCGATAGACAGAGCAGACAGCGGTGTGCCGCTCACCACGGCATCCGGCAAGGACGCACTCTCCATGCTTGGCACCTTCATCGTCAGCCGCTACATAGCCAATCCGCTTCTCATTGGAGGGAAGAAGTTCGATATGCGTCTGTACGTGCTCGTCACGAGCTACAAGCCACTCGTCGCTTACTTCCACAAGGATGGCTTCGCGCGCTTCTGCGCCACCAAGTACGTAAGCGACAGCCTCGCGGAGGATGACCTAGGCTCGCACTTGACGAATGTGGCGCTGCAGAAAACAGATGAGAACTACAACGCGGTGCACGGCGGAAAGTGGACTGTGGCCAACCTGTTCCTATACGTTCAAGGCCGATACGGCGCGTACATGGCAGAGACGCTGATGCAGAATATTGAGTTCCTCATTTACCACTCGCTGAAGGCAATGGAGCAGGTCATGTTCAACGACAAGCACTCGTTTGAGCTCTATGGCTACGACGTTCTCATTGATGATACGCTGAAGCCGCATCTTATCGAGGTCAACGCGTCGCCGTCCCTATCTACCACCACGCCCTCTGACCGCTTGCTGAAAGAGGCGGTGTTGAACGATACGCTTAAGATTGTGCTCCCGCCTGGATACCCGAGCCCGAGTGCGATGCCGTACTGGGAGTACCGCACGCGCACAGACTTGACGATGCAGCTCAAGACTGGATTCAAGTTGCTTCAGTTCGACGAGTAGTCATGCACTTCTCTTGATCAGGAGAGCCGGAGCGGCTGCAAAGGTGAATTTTATTATCATTCTCACTCCCCTGTCTTCTTGACACTGATGAACTCATTCGTTTGATGGCTGCCCCAGCACTCCACTCTGCACAGAGAAAAAAAAAACAAGAAAGAAAAGAAAGCAAATAGGCAACCAACAGAGAACGCTAGCTCGTACCGCAATAAGAAGTAGAAACAATGAGCTGTGCCACGTGGCGATTTTTGTGTTTTGTTTCTTGATATAAGTTACGCTGCCCCTGCCGATGCCTTGGCGTCTTTATGCCGCTGTGATTCCGTTCTGTCGCGCCGGATCCCTTCTCTGTTTCAGTTCAGATGATCGCACTTGCGTGTACACATGCCATCATCTTCTCTGCCTTGCTCCGTTTCATGACATTCATCTCGTTCTCTACAAATGCATGCGCACCTTATCAACTGCCTCTAATTCGTTTCCTTTTCTCTCTCCCTTTCGCTCATGAATGCACAACAACAGGAATCACCTCGATGGCACTTTCGCAAAGACTGGCAGGCGTGCAGATTTCGCACACCTTTCGTCTGGCAAAAGCATGTGCGCCGCACTCTTCTGGTTTCCTGCGCGCACCCGCTGTTCTTACTGCAACGAAGCGACACTTCGGTATGTTTTCACGCAAGCGCGGTGATGACGACGACGAGGACATCCCTATGACACGGCTCGGTGGTGACCGCTCCTCAAGCGAGGTCACGCCACCCAGCACAGCGACCACCCGCACCAACGCACCCAACCGCAGCGATGCTGAAAAACTGATCGCCACGCTGCAAGAGCAGAATCGTGCTTTGGCTGACCGCGTCACACACCTTTCATCCGAGCTGGAACACACGCAGGAAATGGTGAGGCAGCTCGCCCCGCTTGTGGATCGCGAACAGCACGCGACGGAGCTGTCCAAGCTGGCCTCCACGCTCGCCGGTGGTGGAGGCATGTTTCTTGTCCAGAATAGTGCCGAGCTGGCCCATGCCTTGACGTTGCCCGGTGCCCGCATCGTGCTGACCAAGGGGCGTCTCTACGTGCTCGATATGTTTCAATCTGTAGCCATCCGACACACCAACGTCAACATCATCGGCAATGGCGCCGTGATACTCGGCTCCTTCGCCATCAGCCACGGCGCGACGCTCGATGTGACCGATGCCACTTTGTTTGCCCCAAGCGGCGCCAAGCCCATCTCGCGAGAACGCTTCGATTCTCTGTCGGAGACGGAGAAGGCAACGTACACGTTCACGGTCAAAGAGGTATCACCGCCGTCTGCACGGGAGTGCCGACATTTCGATCCTGTTGTGAGCGCCACCTCGAACTCGCAAGTTCACCTGACACGATGCACCTTGTCGAATGGCCGAGATGGCGTCTATCTGGGACTCAACTCGAGTGCCTATCTCAACACTGTCAAGATTGTGAACTGTGTGCGCGGGGTATACGAGGGCGTGAACTGCCGTGCTATGCTTTCGGGGGAGTGCGAGCTTATTGGCAACTACTATCACCTTGTGTTGCTCGGCAAGGAGAAGGCCGACCGGGCACGCGCAGTGATGTCGAGCACTTCCGGACAAGGTGATGC
Organism: Wallacemonas sp. 195SL; assembly: GCA_030849605.1. Classification (NCBI taxonomy): domain Eukaryota; phylum Euglenozoa; class Kinetoplastea; order Trypanosomatida; family Trypanosomatidae; genus Wallacemonas; species Wallacemonas sp. 195SL. The sequence continues at coordinate 11,152 of JASANS010002194.1, read as the reverse complement.
TGCAAATGCCAACGCCACCGACAGGCTGAAGTGTGTCTTCAAGGACACGGCAGTGCCACTAGATTTGAGTCCGATACAGATGTTCGGCGAGAAGCCGGTCGTCCTGCGGACCTCCCGCGCGGATGTTGTTCTCGAGCAAGACCCCATCGGTGACATATACGACGCGTGCTGGAAGAATGGGCACCCCATTACGCTGCCGGAGGATCTCCGCACGGCGAACTTGTCTGATCCCATCTACTAGGTTTCATGTCTGCGCGTGTGCTTTTTTTTTTTTTTTTTACCCCCCTTTCAACGTTTTATCGCTCGAAGTGATCTGCACATCTCTATTCTGTTTCCTGACGGTGCCACGCTTTAAGTGATCACCAGTCCCGACAGAAGGAAGGAAAAATAGGTGGGGGGGGGGCGGAAGAAGAAGACATCGGGTGCGGCACATGACGGTTGAAAAATGACATCAGGAGCAAACAAACAAATACACAAAACGACACATAAGCAGAACATCTGCGCATCGCTTTTTTTTTTCTTCTTCTTCTTTACTCCACTATCTGACCGTCTCTCTCTCTCTCTCTCCTTCGGGGCGTTTTTCCTCTTATTTCGGTCCAAGCCCATTATCTAGCACATTATCGAAATCCACCAGGCGATCTGCAAAGTAAAGTGTTCACGATCTCTGCGCTCAGTTCGAGACTAGGCTTCCTCTTCGCCTTAGAATGGGTTCACAAGCCCTCTCTTTCTCGCCTTTTTTTCTTTCGCTTTATTACGTCATTGTTTGTCACCAACCTCTTTCTTTTTCTCACTTTTTTTTTTTTAGGTTTCTTTTTTGTCTTGCGTGTGTGTTCAAGTTTTCTGTTGGCGACGGTGTGTGTGTCCTTCCCCCCGTGTTTTCGCCCTTTGTGAAAAAGGGTGAAAATAAAATGAAAACAAAAAAATATATAGCAGCTGGTGTGGAACACATACGTGCTCTCATGATTGAGTGGGCGTGTGTGTAGTGCTTCTTTGAGCAAGCGTACCTATGCACACATGCACGCAAGCACACGGGGCTTGCCATTCACAGAGTGTATTCTTAATAGTTTGGTTGGGCGCTTGACACATCACGGAGGAATCGCGCTTCTCCTGAGAGTGACTGTCGCGACGAAAACAAGCAACAGCCAACAAAGCTTGCTTTGCATGCTTGCTGGTTCAGGGTCACTCGTACCACATCATGTATCTTCCCCATCTCCCTCTTTCCCCCCTTTTTTCCTTTCTCTTCGTGTACCGACGCCCTTATTATTTTTTTTTGGCCGTGTGTTTGTGTGCGTTTCTCCATGTGGTGCTCATTTTGTCAGCGGTGTCGCACAGAATTCTTTCTTGCGTGCTTTTCTTGTTCGCTTATTGTCGTTGCTCAGTAAATGCAGGTCGAGGAAGCTGGACAGTGCGAGGAGGCCTGCTCAGCCAGCCCGTGCACCTCTCAAGAGAACACGCGGTGCTGTGGCAAGCGGGGGCGCAGCGGCGCGCCAACAGAGCTCTCCGACACCGCATTTCGTCGTGTGGAGAAAAAGTACAAGCTTTACCAGCTGCCTCCACGCCAAGCTCGTCGCCAATCCTCCCCGGAGGAGACAGACTTGACGGATGTGGTCGATTTTCGTGATGTTGCGGCGAACACACCAGAGAACCAAGCCCGCATTCACGTCGTGCGCGTCGCGGACCCCGACGTGGATTGCTATACCTTCTCTGGCGTGCCAGGCTTGCTGATCTTCCCAGGGGTGCTCTCTGAAGCGGAGCAGCAGGATCTCTGCCGAGATGCTGTGCTGTCCTACGGCGACTCCTCGAGGCACCCGAACATTCTCAGCACGCACGCCAAGACCCCGCACAGCACGAGCTGCTATCAGCCACCGATGCGGTGGTCTACGCTGGGCTTTAGCTATCAATGGACGAGCAAGACATACGCACGGGATTGCTACTCGCCATTCCCAGGCCAGCTGAAAAAAAAGATAATGACGCTAATGGACCTCGTCCGGCGTGTCGAGCAAGACGAGTGGCGCTGCCGTGAGGACGTCGCGTACGAACCCCAGACCGCCATAGTGAATTACTACCCCGTTGGCTCTATGATGATGTGCCATCAAGATGTCAGCGAGGAGGCCCTCGACCAACCGCTTGTGAGCGTGTCTCTGGGCTGCTCTGCGATATTTCTCATGGGCACGGACTCACGCGAAGACCCCCCGCACGCGTTTATGCTCCGCAGCGGAGACGTGGCGGCGTTTACGGGTCCTGCCCGAACGGCTTTTCACGCGACACCACGTATTTTTGACGATTGCCCGGAGTACTTAACCATCGCAGACGACGCCATCACACCTGAGGAGTCTGCGAGGTATGCTCACAACACCTACCACCTGCACTCGCGGCCTGACGGTGCCTTTGAAAAGGTGGAGAAGGACAGAGACCTGCCCGATGCGACTGCGCAGGAGCGTTACTGGCGACTATGCATGCGGCACATGCGAGTCAACGTGAACGCGCGACAGGTCTACGCGGAGAGCTGTCCATTTCTGAACGCATGAATCTGGAAAAAAAAAAGATTCGATCGTGTCCTGCCTCTTCTGCGCGGCTGCACGGCAGACACAGACGGACACACTTTGCGCATGCGTGCGTTGATGACCATGCCGTAGCGGTGCTGTGACCATGACGCGGCGATATCGTCAGAGCGCAACTTGAGAGAGCTCGGCTGATGCGGTCTTCTTGCTTTCTTTCATCAAAAGATCAAAACAAAACACAAAAACACATTAACCATATCGTGAAGAAATAAAAAGAGAGAAAACAAAGAGCCGGACCAGCGACGACTGACATGCACACCTGATCTCGATGGAACTGCCGTCGTTACTAACAAGAACTCGTTTCGAGTCGACAAATGCGTGTGCTCGTCTCCGCCTTTGCGGACGCGAATCAAAACATCGTGGAAACTCGCCTTCACACGTGCACTCACATTTTCTCACATCTTTCTCACGTCTTTTTTTTTCTATCTCTTTCTCGCTTTAACATTGCACTTGATGCCACTCATTGTCCCAATTTATTTTACATTTCTTAGCACGTCATCATCTGTTCTGTCAATTATAGTCTGTTCACTTGCAGACCCACACAACCTTCAACAATAAATAAAGTAAAAAAAAAAGTGGAGACGTTCTTCGGTCTTTTTCACACACACACAAGATGTTCTTGGAAGGTCTGCTTGATCCTTCCTTTCTCTTTTGCTGCGGGTGCGTGCTGACCCCGCTGTGGGTGGCTCGTGAGTCCCTCACTAAAGCTGATGTGATCGAGTACTTCACCGAGCGCAGCATGTGTTTCTCGCTGCTGCTGCTGCCCTTCTGTTGGCTTATGGGCAAGCTACTGCGATCGTACCAGCGCACCGTTCTGCGCAGTGCGAAGCACAAGGGCCACTACGCCGCGTCTGCCCTTGCGCCGCTGACCTGGGACGAGCGCGCACGGGCGCGTTGGTACCTGCTGAATGGCGTGATCATTCACATTCTCATGGACGGCTGCGTAGGTGTGTTCAAGACCAGCCGGCTCTTCGCGGAGAACTACGCCAAGCTCGATCGCCGTTACGGAGACCCGCTTGGCAGTTTCAACGGTGCCACGGTGCACGTTGTCTCGTTGGTGGAGCTCTTCGTGAAGGGCCCGGCCTGCATTTTGCTGTACTGGGCTTTTCAGACACGCCACCCTGCTCGGGATGCGTTGGAGTTCTTCACCTGCGTGACGCAGGCTTACGGCACCGTGGTGTACTTGGGTCAGGAGGCCATCAGCGGCGCACCAAACTTGGATGTTGACTATGACCTGACCTTCTCGTCGCACTACCTGCTCTACTTTTGGTTCGCCATCTTTTTCGGCTGTGCGCTCTACCTCGTGTTGCCAACGATTCTCGGTGTCTTCAGCTTCCGTCGCCTGACTCGTCAGAGCCGCGACTACATGACAGCGCATGCGCCAGCGGCTCGGCCACACAAGAGCACCGTGAACCAAAAGAAGAAGAAGAACAGCGGCAGCGCCACATCAGTGAAGGCAAACACCCACAAGGCGCACTAACACGTGCCTTGGCGTCAGAGACATGGCTTTGGGGGCACAACCAGCAATGCTGCGACGACAGCTGTGCAGCGCGAAACAAAACAAAAGCCAAACCTTTTTTTTCTAAAACTCTTTCTGGTGTGAATAACACAAGCAGAAAAAAAAATGAGAAATACCAAAAAACCGGCATTCACTTTCAAAAGAGTATGCTGGGGGTAGCCTCGCGACAAGCACCTCAACAAAACAAACAAACAAAAAGAACAACACCCACGGTGGGCGGAAGACACATTCAAATGCCGCTGTGCGCGTTGGACGACAAATATGCCCCTGTGATCATTACTCACGTGCACCGCATCCCCGCTGTATTCTCACGTTCTCCCCATGGGCTATCTGCACTTCCGCGCGTCGCTCTCTTTGCATTCACCTCCGCATCAATCTCATGTTCTTCTTTTTAAATTGACATTTCCTTCGTTTTCTCCCCGTGCGTTATTAATATTTTTGGCTCCGGCAGTGAAGGAAACTGATTCCAGATGACATGGCGTGGTGTGTGCGCTCGAACACGTCGTGCGGGGGCGGTAAGATCGCCGCCGCTCGGCACCGGGATGCTGTCGCAGCATCTATCACACACCACCACTATCACTTGCATCCGCTCTTATGGAACGACACGGACTGCGCGTGCCACATTTCTCTCTTCGAACACGCGTATCGGGTCTGGCAAGGTCGCATCTGTGCGACAGCATCTCCTCACTGGCCTGGTGCTCCCTTCCCGCATGGCAGGCGACACCACGGTGACCTCCAATGTGTCGTCGCTGCGTGTGCGAGATAGCGTGGGTCGACTGAGCAGCCGCGGTAGCTCAGAGGACGCATTGCCTCCCCTCCTTGGACGTGAGCCGCACGGAGGCGCGCACATGTACGAGGGCAACAATAAGCAGGCTTGGCTGGATCTTCAGCGGGGTTTCTGCCATCTGTGTCAGGAGCCGCTCGGCAGCACGACGGGGGTGCACATTGGTGACCGTGATCACACATCGCTGCAGTTCTTTCTGTACCTGTACGCGGCATACCCCCGCGGCGATGCACTGAGCCGGCGTGCCCTCCTCACCAACAGCGCGTACGTCCCCACCCTTGTTCGACGAGCCGCGGAGGACGAGCAGAGTGGTGGGCTTCGTGAGCGGTGCAGCCGCTGGGCTCCCCTCACGCTTCAGTGGTACGATGAACTGCGAGCCGGCGGCGCCGGCAGAGGCAAGTTGGCGGCCTCTCACGAGGCTCACGCGCATGCCGGGGAGCAGAGCTGTTTGCACGAAAACGCACCGGACTCATCTCTCCGCACACCATCTCCGTCCACGTCGCCACCCCCGCCTCTGGCAGATTGCGCCTCCCCACGTGCCGGGCCGCGCGGCGCTGTTCCGCGTCGCATCGGGGCTCTCTCACGTGGTGAGCTTCAAGACCGCGTCAGTGCACCACGCTGGGATATCGCGTCTGTCGTGACCGACGCGGAGTCGTGGTGCCCTTCGGTTGGCCACTACAGCACAGAGCACCGCTACTGGGATCATCTCCACCTCGTCGATGACGCCCGCCGCCGCGATGAGCTGGAGGCCCTCTTGTGGTACCTCACCGAGCCTCCACACCAAGCGCTGCCGAATGTTCTGCAAGGACGCAGTCCTTTTGGCTTTTGGTACAGCGGAGAGCGCATGTTCAAGTGCAGCGTGTCTCGTCTCGTCACGCAGGTGTACCCACCGATGACCGCCGGCGTCATGACCAACTTTACGCAGAAGTGCTGGGGGCGGTCCAATGGTGAGCGAATGTATGACGCACTACGTCTGCAGCGCATCAAGGCGCGCTACCACTGGCGACCGTACGAGAGCAAAGAAAAGAAGGCATTCTTTGTGCGACAGCTGCTGTGGGAGCTCATCACGGCCCAGTCGCGCGAGGGCAGCGACCCGCTTACGCAGGAGCTCGCGGATCAAACGCTGCGGCGTATGTCTTTTGAGATGATTTTTCTGCAATCTATGATGTTCATGCATCAAGTGCAGTATGTGCACGAGTTGCTTGGCAGGCCCTCTGTGGACGAGCTCGCCGCACTGAACTTGTTGTGAATACTTCAGAACAGCACACGCGATTCTTGGTGTGCTAAACACTGTGGGGGAACAACTGTTGCTTGATATCTAATCCAGAGAGCAGTTGAAATACAAGAAATCATTCACACACACACACATGCATAAATAAAAAAAAAGAGGGAGAGGCGAACACACGGTGCATCACGAAGCTCCTTTTTTAGTGTTGCTCACTTGGCACCACTAAACAAACAACAACAACAAAAAAAAACGAATCACCAATCACGCCTTGGCTGTAGCTCATGAGCAAGCGCTCATTTCTGGCGATTTGGCTTAGAACGTTTCATTACGATCTACTCTACTCTATTTACGAAACTGAATCATACCTATTCACAACATACTGTTTCTCGATGCCCCCCTCCCTCCCTTCTCCCTCATACACCTCCTGTTACCACGTACTCTTCTATGCAAACACGCGCGACAAGAATACTGCACAAACCCACTCAGTCGTTAAGCCCCTTGGAACCGTGCAACAGAGGCTCGCGTGTTAACAAGGCATTTTCATTCAGTTAAGAGCAACACCGAACAATCTAATAGCAACAACAAAAAAAATTATTTTTCACAGTCCATTACTTTTTTTTTTCATCTTTAACAGCCCCATCATCCTCCCCGCTGAGTCACCTTGAGAACGCTGCGAGAAACGAACAAGGACACTCAGACACAGAAACAAAGACAGAGCTGATACTATCACAAAAAAAAAAAGAAAAGAAAAAAAAAGCACCAAACGCAAAGGCCATAGTCACTGAAGGCGCTGTGCTGTCTCTCTTTTTTTTTTTTCCTGTGGTGATCGTGCCTTCACGCGGCTCTCTCCTTTTGTTTTGACACGCTGAGGCATGTACATTCTGGAGATCAACCACGGCAGTGGTGAGATTCACCGCTACTTTCTCCTCCCTGGCGAGGAGTACACTATTGGCCGGAAAGAGTGCCGCGTGCTCCTCCCAAACGCTGAGGCGCAGCCCTCCATCTCCCGTCACCATGCGACCATCTCAGTCAGCGCGATACCAAAGTACGCGGCTATGGACCCAAAGGCGCAGGTGACCGTCGTCCTGCACGATTTCTCCAAACACGGCACGTTTGTTGACCGTGAGCGGGTTGGCAAGGACAACACGCGCTTCATCTACCCCGAAGATCGCATTCGCTTTGGCCTCCGCGTCACGGCGCGTGTGCTGCCTGTGACTTTGCCACTGATTGTCTCGCCCAAGATGGAGACGCGCAGTCTAGAAGCACTGCTGGACGCCGCTGTGCAGATTGGCGCTGTTGTCATTGAAGACCACGTCCCTGCGCCGGCTGATTTTTACCAGAAGCACATCAACTGCATAGGCTTCCTCTTCGTCTCTGATGACAAATTCACAATGGATGTGTCTATGATGGAGGCGCTGGGATTCGGCTACACGCTCGTCACGACGAGCTACATCGGCTCCCTCGTGCGGGAGATCAAAGCAAACGATCGCCTGATGCCCAGCGAGTTTTCTGCACCAGTGCCTCCGATCCCGTCCTCGCTGGCCCTGCGCAGCGTGCACTACCGCCGCCCTGTCCAAACGTTCTACTCACCCCTGGAGTTCCTCTCCGTCGGGTCACCGGTTTCGTCGACAGTGTTTCAGGACTACGTTATGCTAATCCCTGACGCGGCGCTGTTGGAGAGTCTCAGCGAGATACTCGAGCTCTTCGGGGGCGAGGTGCACACGTTTAACCCACATGATGCGCCACGCTACCGTGCGCTGGCCGCGAGCAATCCCCAGGTCCTGGCGGTTCTGACGGAGGCCACGTTCAACGCGCTATCTGACCTGGTCATGTCTCGTGGTGGCGGCAAAGGTGAGCTGTCCGCACCACACGACGACGATCGCGGGTCTCTCAGTGCGGCCCTGCTGCTCTACCGGTGCGGTGTGTGCTTGATCCCAGAGGAGAACATCCAGCTTGCCCTCTATCGCGATGACCCACTCGAGCTCAAGGAGAAAACTGGCGCCTGCTATCTCCAGCGAGCCCGCGAAGACGTCGAGGCAGATGTGGACCTGCTCACCTCGCCCTCCACCACCGGGGAGGTCGAGGGGGCAGCGGCGGCCGCGCCTCAGCCACCCAGCGTGGTTGAGGAAGACGCCAACCAGAGAGCGGCGTCACCGGATCTGATCGAAAGTGAGCGTATTGTGGGCAAGCCGCGTCTCACGGACTCGGTCAACGCCCCTCTCAATACGGAACGTAGTGCAGCGCCAGGCGAGGAATCGTCTAGCCGCCGCAGCAGCGGCAGCGGCTCTGTCCCACGTCCCACACAGATCACCGTCGCCGTGAGCAGCAAACCAAGCTCTCCCGAGAGCAGCCCGCCACGTCCTGACGTGTTGTCGTCTTCGTTGAACAGCGCGAAGAGCAGCCAGGCGCGTGCCTCCGTTGGCTCCGTGAACGGCCGCCGCAGCAGCAGCGCACACCTCCCACCCAAGAACGGCAACGGCCACGGTCAGGCAGCCACGGCTGTGGCCGAAAGCGACGCGGCTGTGACGTCCGTGGAGGAGGCGCAGCTGGTGCTCTCGCCAGAGCCCACGTCGGCCCATTCGATCGCCACAGACGGCGAGAGAGACGCCAGTGACAGTGCCCAGAACGCGGCAGCCCACACCAACGGCGACACGGCCACCGCCGCATCCACGCCTGTCCGGGCAAGTGCTATTCCGCCGCGTCACCAGCCGCTGAGTTCAGCCGTCGCCATCAATCGCCGTGTGGCGGAGCGGCGCCGCAGCCTGGGCAGCACCCCCATGGACACGTCCCCCACAGCGCTGCACTCGGCCGCCTCGACCACGGCGAAGGGCCCTTCAAACCGCCTACCACCCAAAAATGTCGTCACGGGCAACACCAGCGCCCGCAAGGCCCCGGTGCCTGGCGCGACGACGGACATTGGCGGCGGGGCGTCCTCCGGAGAAGGCACGAACAGCGAGTCCACCGCGAACACCGGCGGGGCTCGGCGGCTACCAGTGTCATCAGCCCCTCCCGTGCCGCTTTCCCGCTCACGTGCGGGTGCTGCAGAGGCCCAACCCGGCACCTCCACTGAGGACGACACCGGCGGCCGCCGCGCTGGTTCTCTCGCGGAGAGGCGGCCTGTCGTGGTGCACGCCGCGGCGCAGGTGAGTCACTCCCCGACGCGGCAGCGCGTGGAGCCGGTGAAGATTTCGACCTCGTACTCGGACCGGCGCTACTCGCTGCCTCGTGGCAGTGCGGGACCGGAAGAGGAGACGGCCGTGAAGAGCGCGACCACGACGGGGGACTGGGGTCGTCAGGGCAGCAGCCACGCTGATCCGGCTTCCGCCCCTCTGGATGTTGCGGAGGGTCCCGCGCGCACCTCGGCCACCACAGGTGCCTCCTCGTCCAGGGGCACCGCGAGCGGCCGGTTGAAGCGACAGACAGTACGTCGCGAGTCGGTCGCCAACCGTGCTTCTGTGACGCGGCGTGCCTCGCAGACCGTGCCGTACCAGCGCTCTGACAGCTCGCGCAGCGGGCGGCTAGACACGAACTCGGGCCGCGGTATTCCGAGCCGTCCTGGCGCGGGCAGCGTGCCCCGCAGTGGGCGCTCCGCCGCCGCCACACGCACAAACGGCGCCACCGGTCATCACCCGCACAGCTTGGCTTCGCCCGTGCCGGTGCGTGAGTCCTCCACAGCCACGGTCAACGCGACGGAGATGGGGTCGATGACTGAGCTGGCACCCGCACCCTCTCAGACCAGCGCACGCCGCCGCCGAAGCGGCTCTTTCAGCGGGAGCGGGCTGCCTCCGCAGGCTCCACCAACAAGCGGAACAGCTGCCGCGATGGCTGCGGCCTCGAGCAGCACGAACAACCGTGCGGCCAGCGTGATGCCCATGACGAACAACTCCCTCAGCGAGGGCTACCACGCCGATGCTCAACTGGGGCTTCAGTGCGACTCGTTCTCCAAGAACTTTCTACAAGGATTTACCTCGGAGACAGAGAAGGTGTCGCGCATGGTTCTGAGGCAGACCTACATGGACTCCAACAGCAAGGAGTTCTTCGAGGCCGGCGCCACCCGACTCGCCGACTTTCTGGAGTACATGCACCAGCACGAGAGGGAGATCGCACCGATGTTCAGCACTGAGGTAACACGCCGCAGCTGCTACGATATCCGTCAGAACGCGACGTATGTCTTGCGAAAGATCAAGGGCACATTCGATTCGGTCAAGTCCAAGACACCAGTCAGTGTGCAGCACTGCCGTGACGTGCTGAGCAGTCGTCAGAAGTCGCCGGTGCGGCACCAGACGCGGTATAACTCCGTGTCTGGCCACACGAGTGAATCTTCATATCGCAGACCAAGTCGCCATTGATGCCCTGTCTCCGCCCAAATCACGCACATAACAAGTCAGGCAAGCATACACACGCGCGTGAGGGCATGTGCAAGTCTCCCTCTCTTCTCTCTTTGGGTGGTTTTCTCTTTCTCCCCTTCTAGTTTGTGTGTGAACGGCGTTGTATCGTGAACATCATCGTTGCTTTTTCTTCTTTACTCTTTTTTTTTCTTTGTGCTTTTTTTTTTTCCACTGGTTGATTCTTTTTTTTTTCGTCTTGCTTGTTACATAGTTGACCATTGTTCTGTTCTGGCTTCCCTTCAGCTTTTCCTCCATTTCGTATATCGGTGCCTGTGGCTAGCCCAACTGAGTACTTCTCCATCCCTGAGTTTTAGATTAGACAGCCACAAGGTAGTGCAGACTGTGCCACTGGCGGAGTCTGCAACAGATCGCGATGACGTTGGCCCTCGTCCCCGTCAGACGCAGAAACGTTAAACTCTTTTCTTTTCTCCCATTGTCGCTGTTTCTTTTTTCTTTTTGTCTGTTTTGCTTTATTGATAAGTCAGACCATCATGCACACGGTGTACTTTTTTCTTTGTTCACAGAAGATGGTGTTTCTTCACTTTTTTTTCTGATCGTAAGTGATGCTGTGTGTTGACTCTTCCCTCTTCTTTTTTTTTCTTTTCTTTTCTTCCTTTGTCTCTTTTCCAATGCCCTTCAGCTCACTGGCTCATGCCGAGTGACGACTTTATT
>JASANS010002193.1:2495-28066 GCA_030849605.1 Wallacemonas sp. 195SL | reverse complement strand
ATTGCACTTGTTAACCTTTCACACGCTAGCCACCGGTCTTTTCGACTTTTGCAGTGCACATCTCAATCGGGATTCGCTACCCACAGCCCTTTGCAAACAGGTTTCCTCATAGGTGGAAAACACGTACGTTGACTGCTGTTTGCCGTCTGCCATGTACCAGACTCCTCAAGCTGCGTTCGCGAACCGTGCGGCACCCAGCGGCTTTGACCGACGCGCACCACCAGCGCCAACAGCTGTGGCCGCTCCGCAGCCCCAGGAGCACACAGATGTCATCCACGACACACAGTTCGACTACTATGGGAAGATGCTTGCCACCGCGAGCTCCGACCGCACTGTGGGTGTGTACGTGGCACAGAAGAGCTCTGAGCAGGACGATGCAACACTTAGCCGAACCGCTACGCTGAGCGGTCACGAGGGACCCGTTTGGATGGTGGCCTGGGCCCACCCCCGCTTTGGCACGCTGTTGGCCTCAGCGAGCAATGACCAGAAGTGTTTCATCTGGAAGAAGTCGCAAACAGACTCGCAGCAATGGCGTATCGTCCACGTTATCGACGTACACGCGGGTAGCGTCAACGCGGTGACATGGGCACCGCAGGAGTTGGGCCCCATGGTGGCCACCGCTGGCAGTGATGGTGTTGTGGCCGTCACCACGTACGCTAACGGAGCCTGGCAAGATAGTGTCAAGCTCAGTATTAATGCGAATCAAATCGCGCATGCAATGGCGGCCACATGCGTGTCGTTTGCACCGTTCAAGACTTCAATGCGAGACATCACAGTCCTGGCTTCCGGTGGCTGCGATTGCCGAGTACGCCTGTGGTTTTCACGGCCGTCGGTCAACGGACCATTCGAGCAGCTGCAGTGCCTAGAGGTGCACAAGGACTGGGTACGCGACGTTGCCTTTTGCCCAGTATCCCCTGCCACACCCCATCTCTTGCTTGCATCGTGTGGTCAGGACAAAACCGTTGTGCTGCAGCGAAAGCTGTGGGCCCAGTTTGCGGCTGAGATTGAACAACGGGGTGGTGATGCGGACGCGCTTAAACAGTGGGAGCGCAGCACCATCACTTTTGAGCAGCCGGTTTGGCGACTGTCCTGGGCCCCGTGTGGCCAGCTGCTGATTGTTACAACCGCGGACGCAAGGGTATTTGTGGCGCGTCAAGGGAACGACTTCACAGAACCTTGGCTCAAGGTGCCACTGAACGAGTACCAAGCATAACAAATCACGCAGTCGTAGAGTATTCCAACAGAGGCAGTTCAAGTGGCACGACAATGCTGTACTTTCTTTTTGACTCACTGAGCAATGGGGTTTGTAACAGAGGGCGAACCCGAAGGAAAAGAAGCGATGAGTGCGCGTTCTTGTCATTGCTGTGACCTTGCTTGAATGCACCGCTACCCTTCGCTAGGTTTGCCCAAGTTCCTTTTTGGCGTTATTCCTGTTCCAAGTGAATCACAGTGTGGTTACTGGGGTGTTGTTACTGCCCTTTCTTTTGTGTGTGTGTGTTTGTGTGTGAGTACTTCATGCGTCTGTGTAGTACTTTTTTTTTTTTGGTGGTTCTACATTTTGTTCCAACAGTTTTTTTTTTTTTGGTGCCGATCGGAAACTCTTTTCCCTCTTTTCCATTGGGTGACATATCGCTGATCGTTTTGGGCTTCATAATTCCACAAAAATGGCGGGGTTGTCGGTAGCTTTGCTCATGTCACTTTCGGTGTCATGGCTTGGCTCGGCAATTGTGCAACTGCAGTTACTTTTTTACAGGCCCGGCGCCATATTTTAGATGTGGTTGCAGGTGCGCTGAACAGCTGCGTTCCCCACATGTATCGGCGTGCACGCAAGCGCTTGTCCTGGGGCTGCGAGACACGACATTTGCCGCACGGGCCACTCATTGATGGTTGCTGCCGTTCTCAGCATCTCGTACCTCGCCAAAATGCAATAAGGCCTCCGTCTTTAGACGCGCACACTGTTCTTATGCCCACCCCTTTCCTCGCCTTTCTACTTCAAGCTCTGCAGCATCACGGCTGATCTCTACCTAGTGATCTTGTCGCTCCTCACACGTTTTTATTTATCCTCACACACACGCACTCTCTCTCTCTGTCTCACTTGCTTCCACCCACTTCCCAGCTTTCAGCCCACTATTTTGCTATAGTTTTACCCGTTTCCCCCAATCATTTAACTTTCAGAGTTGTCTTCTTTCCGTGTACAACCAAAGCAAGTGTCTCTCATACAACAAACGATCCCACAGCCTGCACAGAAACCAAAAGAACACACTCTCGGCAATTCTGAACTATTTTAAACTACAATTCAGCACCAATACAACGCCTGCGGGCACTGGTAGTCACTGGTCCGGCTTTTTTTCTTTCTCTCTTTTTACGCCCCTTTTGTTCTCCCCGTATTTTACTCGTTGCTCTTCTAGCGCTTCCTCTTTTGGTCAAATCTAAACGTTAAACTCTTTTATTCGTTTCATTCTCGGACCCCCTTTTTTCTCTCTTATATTTTTCTTTGTTTTCATTGTACGCAAGGTCGTGGCCTCAAACAACTGTTTTGGCCTTCGAAAATAACCCCCCGAAAAGAATAATATCTTGTCCTTCGTTCTTTTTTCCACCTTGATTTTCTTCTTGATTTCTCTCTAACAAAAAAATTACAATTTTTTTTCTGTTTTCGGTGAACATACAGCCAAGCGTCTTCTCCGTATCTGCTCTGCCCGATCCGTCCGGTTGACGTGTTAACAGTTCGGCACTGAGTACTGAAAGACGCAGTGGCTGTCTTCCCTTGGTTTCTGTTGAGATTCCCTATCTTTTTTTTCTCTTTCTCAGCTTATTTGGTGCCAACCGGCAAATAAGTTAGTTTTCAGCGCATCACGCGGGATCGCACATTCTTCAATTTTTTTTTTAAAGAAGGCACAACGTCACACCCGTGCCATTTTCACTTCGGTGTGCGTGTGTTTGCGAAGACCTTCGAAACGGTGTTTCTGGCCTCGCATACTCTGTAGTTTTCAGTTTTTTTATTTGTTGTTTCAATACCTCCTGCGAGACTGTCTTTGCTTTTTTTTTCTTTCTTTTTCATCGCGCTTCCCTGTGCCCTTTCTTTCTCGTTTATTGTGACTGTTTTACCTGAACCCCGTCCTGTCTTTTTTGTTTGTTTGCTTTGTTCTCTAGTATGTTTCCTTACGTTTCACGCGACGTGGCCACAGAGCCACCGACCACCGTTGTTTTTGTGCGTGCTGGAACGACCCCACCAGAGACACTCTCCATTGCCGACGAGCCTGCCTTTGCCATAAGCGAGGAGCACGTGGAGCCCACAATGGGCTGGCTGCAGCGCGAAGGAAAACCGCTTCTCTCAATCTGCTTCATGCACAGCTTTGGAAAATGCCTGGGTCGGGTCAATGGAAGCCCGTTCACATGTTTTCAAATCCATGTTGATCCGACCGTGCTGGATGCACTTCGTCGCCACTACACAAACCCAGTGCGTCGTTTTCTTACTCGCACGGTCAAGGTGCAGCTCCCGCAAGACCTGCGTCGCAAGCTCTGCGAGAAGGCTGGAAAGGAGTTGAAGGTGCAATATCTAGAATACAGAGTGCAGGACACCTCTCCCACTGTAGGCCTCATGGCGTACGAGGCTGAATACCGTAACTGGCTGTTTTCGAGCAAGAGCCACCACGAAGACCCGCACCTCATCACCGTTGGCCAATGCCTGCCATTTGCCTACACAGGCACTTGTCTCAAAGGTGACCAATGCGAAGAGGTGCACGCCCAGCCTCGTTCTGCACAGGTCAGAGACCAAATTCTTGCTGAAGCTCTCCGTGAGGTCTGCGAGTAAAACCTTTGATGCGGTCGTGGTGATGCTTTTTTGTTGGGCGGGGGGGGCTATCATGCTCTCCGTGAACCCTCAGCGTGCGATTTCTTGTACACAGTCATTAACCCACGCGAGACTCAAAATTCGTTCTTCCGCGTCACTGCCGCGTGGGTGCGTACAGCTGTGCGCCAGTCCGTTACCCGCATTACACCATCGCACGTGCCCTTCCTTTGTGCCACTGCCACCGTGCAAAGACAGAAACAACCTATGCAGCTCAACTATCGTAATGCACTACATCCATCGATGTTCGTACGGCCGTTTATGACGCAGTATCTTCTTCAGCTAATCTAGTGGAAACACTTGCAGTCGTCATTCAGGTCGGCTCTGTCACTACTGTTGAAACCTAAAAACTAACCTGTCCCCGAGACACCGTGGTGCATCGGTTGGCATGACGCCCTGCCAAAAGTGCGTGGCAAGAGACTGTGTTACTATTGTTTTCTGTTCAGCGTTTCTTCTCCCATTACACCTTGTTGTTTTTGCTTCTGCGCTGATCTCAATTCAAGCGCATCCCCAGCTTTCTCTGCCCACATCAAGAGTGTCTCCATAACCTCCATCGTTTGTACTCATTGTTTTTCTGTCACCATCAGCTGTTGAGTGTCCATTTACAATAGTTCTCACTATAACTCAACTGACGTGTTCGCATACCCCAAGACACAGCCACTTTCTCTCAGGGAAGAAGAGAAAAAAAAAGATATTTTACCTTTCGTTTCCGTCTTGTTTACCCGTTGGCTTCATCATATTTTGCGTTCCCTGAAAGCCAAAACAAAATCATCGCAATTGATCTTTTTTTTTTTTTTTTTTGATTGGTCGAGCCTTTAGCAGACCATAATATATTGCTTTCCATTATTTTTACCTTTTCGCTCGGTCTGTTCTTCCATGTTTTGTTACGTCATACAAAGTAGGATAGTATTTTCGGTCTTCAAAATAACAACAACAAGAAAACGAGGGAAAGAGTGCATATATTGGGCGCTACCAAGCACTGTTGTTTTCACATCGTTAGAATGCGTGCGCACGCACAGTGGCTCTTGTGTACAGTCGTGAACGCACACCGTACCTCGCATCCCATTGTAATGTGGCCATTGACCATGACTGCTGTACTTGGCATTGACACCTGATCTGTTGCTTGATCAGCCTGTTTCATGTTGGCATACATTCAACGGAGTTGTCTTCTACCAACTTGATGGGTCTAGTGTGGTCCACCGCTGAATGCTTTCACGGACCGTTTCCGGCTTGGCTCTTGTGCACACCTTATCATGATTCCTCCTCTCACCATATCCGTCTTTTCTCCGTTTTCTCCCACTTTCACTCTCACGTTTTGCATGCGCGTGACGGTCAAGGTGTGAACTTGTTTTCTTGGGCAGGTATACTTGCTTCTCTTTTTCATTGCGGAGGCGTGCGTTCTGCGGTCCAGCGGCCATTTTTTTTTCTTTCTTGTTCACGGTGCACGTAGAAGAAGGTGCAAGCGTCAACCAGAAGCCTACGACTCTGACGCACAGACATAATAACAAAAACGGATATATATATATATACACACCAGTGTCTCTTTGGTTGTGCCTGTGTCAATATACACACTCCAATTGCCACAAGTGTGACAAGCTTCTCAGCTGTGAACTTGTTTAATCCTTTTTTTTTTTTTTGCATTCTTCTTTTATTGATTTTAGCGTTTCGTTAGTGTCAAACACATACCCGTCTTGTGGATAGGACAGACTGGCATTGGTCTCTTCGACGAATCAGAACACAGTGTTTTGAAGGCACTCCCACTTTCCGTCTTGCTGAATCTAGTTCTAAGGTTACCTTGCGGGCGGCACTCAGTCAACAAAAACTTGCATTTTTTTTGTTTGCTAACATACCACAAAGCATTCTCTCTGGTAGCCATTGACTGTTCCCAGAACTATTGTGTGCCCAAGACCTTTTATTTATGACGAACACCATTAGTGTGCCAATAAAGTGTTACTTTGCATTCACCGCTTTGTCCACATTTACGCGTGGTCTCTTTTTTTTTTTTTCTTTTCTTCTTCACACAGCTGAGCTTTCTACGTTACTTTTTTTTCTCTTTTTTCCCCCTTTGTTTCACATCATCTTTTTTTTTTGTTTCACTTTTTTCCCCTCTATCTTTCCAGGTTTTTTTTTTTCGTTTTCCTTTGCTTGATTTTCGTTTCAAACGTCTTTATTTTCCCTTCCTTGATCCGTGCACTTACGTTGTCTCGTTTCAATTTCTTTTCGTAGCATAAACCTTTTAGTCATTCTTGATCTGGCTGATTTGCTGTAGCAACCAGCACAACTACACGCGCACGCAAATAGTCGCTCTTTCCGATTGAATCTGTTTCTGCGCGCCTTGCAATTAGTAAACTGTTGTTGGCCGCATCTGCACTTGCCCTCTGACTCCTCTTGTGTGTGTGTGTGTGTGTCTGTTAGCCTCGCGCTCGACACGACGCACGTTTGTTCTCGCGATTTCTTTGTTTACTGTACGCCACAGCGGTGCGTTCATCGCCAATGCTTCCTTTTGCTTGCAAGGACGTTGCGAGTGAGCCGCCGACGACTGTCATCATTGTTGAACCGAACGGCACCCCACCAAGTTCAGCCGCAGATGGTGCCTTTGTTCTGGAGGAGAGCAATGTTGAGCCGACTGAAGGATGGCAGAATCGCGAAGGGAAGCCAACGCTGACCATTTGTTTCATGCACAGTTTTGGCAAGTGCCAGGGCCGCACTGGCGGCGACCCTTACACGTGCTTTCAGGTCCACATCAAAAAGGGTGTTCTTTCTGCTCTGCGAACGGCCTACAAACTGCCCACACGCACTTACTTCGCCCGGCTGGTGCACGCACAGCTGTCTGCAAACTTCCGCCAGCACTTATCGATGGTGGCGAAACGTGAGTTGAAAATGCAGTATTTGGATTATAACATCAATGATGCAGTTCCAACGGCTGGCTTGCTCCAGTATGAGGCCACGTATCGAACGTGGCTTTTTGACACAAAGAAAACGCGCGACGATTTGCCCGACAACATTGTGTACCAGTGTGAGAACTACGCTGTTGCGGGGTGGTGCCCAAACAACGCGGAATGCACAGGCATTCACGCACCACTGAATAAGGCTCAAGTCCGCGACAGTGTCGTAGCAGCTGCCCTGCAGAACCTCACCAGTCTCGCTCAATCCAAAGCCAGTAGCTCACCCATGGAGCCAGTGTCATCCCATTCGGCCACATCGTCTCTGCGAGGTCTGTCCCACTCTCACCATGGTGGGATGGCCCTAGTTCCAGCACTCGTCGAGCCTGCTCCTGGTCAAGGCACCTCATCACCCAACACGCAGGATTCGTACCGGTCAAGAGTCTATAGGTCGATGTGGTCCTGAAATCGGTTTGCTCTGAGGCCCATCCTACAATGGCACGTAAGCTGTTCTTTCCTCGGCATCCTCGCCGGTAGTCCAATTCGTCTTGTCTACTCTAGTTAGTTTGTGTGTGGTGGGCCCCGCCTTTCCCAGCGCTAGTAACCAAACCGGCATGCATCCCTGTCCCAAGCGCATCGTATTACCGAATCGCGCTGCCATCACAAACAAGCGGCGGGACACAACACAAGTTATTGTGAGTGGGACACACAACAATCGTCCTTCAGTTCCGTGCTTGCTGTTGGTGCGCGTTCATCATGGGAATGCCAGAGCTGTATCTTTACAGTGTTGTCTTGTGTCTTCGCTGTCTTTTTGGTGCTTTCCTCCTTGTCCTTTTTTTTTTCCTTCGTTAATTGATTTCTTCTCTTTCGCAAGTTTGCCACGGTGACACTACGGCCTCTCTGAGGTGTTATGTTGCTAGCGGTAAATCTGCGCAGACAATTCCACCATCAGGAGCCATTGTTTTAAATTTTGAAGCATTGAATGGAATCATGCGCCGAGAGCAGGGAGCAGCAGAAAGGCCTGCCATTGTTATTCTCTCTCTGTCTCTGTCTCTACACACCCATGACTCTTTTTCTTCCAGTCCAACTGTGATCTTCACATTTTTTTTTTGTATTGTCTTGGTCATTTTTGCCTTCTATTTTGTTTCTCATTGTTTGTCTGGTTTTATTTTGCAAATGGTAAGATCGTTTCGTCGCGACGTTTACGTTTCTTTTTTGCAAAACCGGTGCAGTTTACTTGGATGTGAGTACTTCCTATACACCAGCGTGATGGCAATAGCATTATTGATGCCGTCGTAAAAGAGTATTTACTACCTTTGACGTTTTTTTTTAGTTTCTTCATCTCTGTTTGCCCTCTTGTTGCTCTTCTTTGAGTCCCCTCCGTATCACAGTTTTTATTTTCCGTTTAGCTTGTGTCTGTGCGGGTCTTCCGCACGAGATCAGCTTTTTTGAGTTGCTCATCGAGTGCATGGGGGTATGCGTACTCGTTAAATAGCAAAAAGATCCGCCGAAAAGGAACAGTAGCCTTCCGCGGTACGTGTTTCTGGCCACTTGTGAGGCTCACTGAACCATACTGACGCCACCTTTCAGAGTGTGGGTGTTTTCAGGAAAGCATGCAGTATTGTAACTACATTTTCATAGTGTGCATCGCCTACGACTTTTGGTACGGTACTTGGGGGCAACCACAGCAACCATTGTTTATGTCAGACATATTCTTGTTATCTGCGTTGTTTTTCGCGCAGATACCCAACACAATTTTTTTTTCAGGCTTCGAGTGACTCTGTTGCCGGGGCCTTGAGTTGTCTCGTGCATGAAGTGTGGTCAGTGTCATCGCATGTTTGTTCAGCTACACTGACACACAGACAGAACACTACCAGAAGAAACGCAGAGTCATGCAAAATAGGCGAACCTGGTGCCCGCAAAGCAAAGCATGACAGCGTGCCGTGGCGATACCAATTGAGATGCTATGTCCACCATGCATACACCGCACGCTGTTCGCAAATTGTGCAAGATGTTACGTGACCGTGTCCCCCCCCCCCCCCCTCCTCGGTGACATGAATAACCAGTTTCGCTATGTTGCAGCTAGCACATCGACTCCGGCAAGATAGACTGGTGTGGCCAGACTATCGTTGGCTACAGTCTGTTGCGGTGTCTCACCTCGCACTACATCCAGTAGCTCACGCCACCCCACCCTCCCTCAATTCCCATCACAATCTCCTATTCGAATGCCCTATCTCCCTCCCTTCTCGTCCACTTTCACTTGTGAACACCAAATACATGCCCCCACACTATAGTCTCCAGTACTTTGTACATTTTCTCTCTCCTTTTAACTCCGTTACAGGCCTCCTCAGGCTCTCTGACAGCACCCACTTTTTTCTTTTCAACGAGTCTTTCTTTATTTTCCATCGGTTCTATATACCTTTTTGTTTTTGTTTCAAGCCAAACGCAACCCCCCTTTTTTTTTCTCTTTTGATTGTCCCTCTTTTACTGCCTTTTTGATTCCACTGTTGATTTGTTCCCCATTTCTCTCCTTTTTTTTTTTGCTCTTTCTGATCATTTTTCTTCTCTAGTTGTGCCTGTTTTTCTCCATCTCAATCGACATCCTAACCAAGATTTTTCGCAACTGCTCTTTTCAAAAAAAAAAAACTGTTTTTGTTTAAACTGAGCGATCCAACATTTGCGCACACTTACGAAAACAGAACTGTATTGCACTTGTTTCCCCCCTCCTTCGTGTTCCTCTTTTTCTTGCGTGACTGTTTTATTTGCGCTCTTGTTGTTGTTTCGGTGACTGAAATTAACACTGTCACAGGATTTCAAGCTAATTTCGATCCTGTTTCTGATTTGAATCCAAGCCCAATACCCGGCTTATCCCCCAATTCTTTTGTTTTTGTTTTCCCCTTCTTCTTCTGTGTTTTGCCTTGTTTACCCTGCGTCCTTTGTTTTCAGTTTTTTTTTCCGCGCTCCTTTCCATTTTGCTTTGACTGATCAGGGACGCTGTAGTACCGTCTGATTGACACTGCCACCTCTGCGTTTCTTTTCCAAGTCGCCTGTCCAAGTCTTTCCGTCAGGTACAATTTTTTTTTTTTTTGCATTCAACCCCACGAAAAAGAAACGATAAAGACACATTGTTCTGTGTGTCTCGTTGTACGCGTTTGAACAAGCATTTGCGTCGGAGCCTCACTCACAGGACCGCTGTCAGGTTGTTTCACGTGCGTCCACGAAGTTATCAAGTGCATCGCAACTACCACCTCGACACGAAACCGTCGCGAAGGCAAAATGCATAGTCGAAGCGTGGAGAATTCTTCCAGTGAGAGTGCCACAAACGATCCACTCTCACGCTCACTGACGATGCCGTCCAGCGTGCCCTCGAATGGGTCTATGAATGGTAACATGCCAACCTATGAATGCTACGTCACGCGCGATCTTCTGACGGAGCCTCCCACCACAGTGTGTGTGGTGCCCGACCGCGCGCACGCGTCCACGGCACTCGCTCGTGCTGGGTACAGCAGCGACACGCTCTTTGTTACGTTTGCGGACATTGAACCGACCGCGGGATGGCTTAGTGATCGCAACAACGGCACGCTGGACATTTGCTTCATGCACAGCTTTGGCAAGTGCTTTGGCAAGGCAAAGGAGCGCAATGCTTGCACGTGCCACCAAATTCACGTGAACCCTGCCACCCTGAGCACCCTGCGGCGCTACTACAAGAACCCCCAACGCCACTACTTTTGCCGCACCATCAAAGCCAACGTGTCGGATCGCTTCGCTCAAGTCCTGTCACTCCTGGCACGTCGGCGTTTCAGCATCCAGTATTTGGAGTTCCGGAAGGAAAATGTTGACGTCACAGCAGGCAGCACCGCGTACGAGGTCTCTTACCGGCGGTGGCTTCTCGGTGACATCCCGTCCGGGGGTGCCAAGGTGTCAGAGCAACCAGCTGCCGCCTACACGAGCAACTACATCTCCGAGTTCAACCTATGTTGGGATTTCTCCTTCACGGGCCGCTGCCCCAAGGGTGCGACATGCCCCGACATTCATGGTCACACGGAGAAGGCCCTCACCAAAGACCGGCATGTTCGCCTGGCGCTGGAGGAACTCAAGCGGAAGGAAGCGACACTGGATTTACACCAATGCCCGAACGGCCCCAATGCGTTCGCCGCCGGCAAGAATGCGTCTCGTGACTCCGCGAACCACGGTGCGGTTGGCAGCAGCAGTCAGTATATGTCCCCACGTGCGGTGCATTACGGGCAGGCGCCTGTGCGGCCGCCACCGACCCCGCTGGTCCTGCCACAAGGCAACGCCGCGCTCCGCATGATGAATCAGCCAGCAGCGTCTCATGCCACACAGAGTGTCGTTGACAGTCCGTCGCTGTGGCAATCAGGCCCGGTGCCCCCGTACTACAGCGCCAGCAACTTCGCACCGTCCTCACTCCCGACGTACAACTCCGGTCCTGCCACATCGCTGCCACCCCCACCTGTGCCCCCACCCCCACCAGCCGCCAACATGGTGCAGCCTTTTTTGCAGTCCAACCCACAATCGAATTTCCCACTGTTTTTCATCAGTGAAGGCACCGACAATGTTCTTCGCCTCGTCCCCGTCAATGGGTTTGGCGGATACGGTACCGATGCGGCACAACTTTCTCGTTGACAGTACCGACGCACCGAACTTGGAGACACATCGTGAAATGTGTCGCTTGACAAAAACGGTACCATCAGGCGAAAAACAGCGCATACTAAACTGTCTTTTTTTTTTCCATGTGTCTTGCGTGTGCGGTGGAGGTGAGTGTGGAAAAATCAAGCGTCACTGCCACAAACGCGTAGGCGCGGTTGTGAACTGCGGGAGCAAAGAGGGCTCTCCATGTTTGATATCCTTGATCTTTGCTTTCTCTTGTTTTCAAAAAATAACTTTTTTTTTTTGTTCTTCCGTTCATTTGCTTTCTCTTTTTTTTGTTGTTGTTGTTTTGCTAAAGTTTCCTCATCACGGTCTGATAAGGTCTAAGTGGACATATTTCTGAGTGACATGAATCTCGCCAGATGCTTTCATTGAGCAAGATGATGTTATTCTATTTTCGTGGTTATCCCACGACGCACCTCAGCATCGATTGTGGTGGTAGCTTCCCGTTGAAAAGAAGCAGCCTTCATTACCGGTGATTTTTTTTTTCAAGTTGTCTTTTTTCTCCGTCAACACAATCACACATCTGTCCCCCCATGGCAAGCACGCGTCTAATCGAGCTGACGAGATGCCGCCCGCGACCCCTCCAATAAAAGAGAGCGCGTAATCATTAATCGTCACGTCGTCGGATCTTCCACTACATCGTTTCCGACTGAACGCCAACGGATAACGGACACACAAACACGAATGCAAGCACACAAATTTATTTGCGTCATTTTTCTTGTTGATGCTCTCTCTCTCTCTCTTTTTTTTTTTTCAATCAGTTCATTATTTCAAGCGTTTCTCAAGCAAATAATTGTGTATTGGTTTGCTTCATTTTTGTTTTTGGTTTTATTACTGTTGACTTCTTTTTTTTTCATTCTCTTTTTTTTTTTTAACTTTGCCTCGATGCGCTCCACATCATTGGACACACGGTTCTTTTTTTTTGTTTGTTTGTTTTTTCCTCCTCCGTTTCCTCTTCGTTCTTCCTAGTAACCGGTCACGTTACGGTACCCCTCTCCCGTGATTATGGCAAGACGTCTCTTTTCGGAACGCATTCCTTTTTTTTTTTTTTCACATCTTGTTTTTTTTTTCCTTTCACTTTTTTTTTCTGCCGCCTCTGCGATTCCCAGGCCGCGAGGTTACGAGCACCGACACTTTTTACCCGCACACGACACGCGTGCTTGCACTGGGAAGGACACGATTCTATATGTAGCGTGCGCCTTTAGTACAACGTGAGAAACAACAACAACAACAAAATGCTGATCTCAGTGTTCCACAACGCTCTCGCTGTTCAACTCTCTTTCCCTCCCGCTTTCTCACGCATTTCAGCCTCGACAGTGTCGTATCGGTAAGTGGAGTACAAAATAATGTCTTCTCTTGGTACTGTGTCATGTCAAAATCAAATCTGAATGACCATGAAGGCTCACTACATCAAGGAGTGGCTTTGTTGCTCTTACGGCGCGGATACCTTCTCTTTTTCTTTGTTCACCTTATTGAATTCGCACTCCGGGCAGCTTTGTGAACTCTGTCCTTTCGTACCGCGAGATCGTGAGGCACCTGTAACATGCCAATGTGATACCCCAGATTGCTCACGATGCGTCTCAACAGTGCCTTGTTGTCTATTGTCGGTGTTCGGCCACATGTTCCTTGTGTTTTCTTCCTGTCTTCTCTATGTTTACCATCACCACTCGCACGGTTTGCCGTGGCTCTGATGGCCGATATGCATCATGTCAAACTAAAAGCAAAGTATAAGAGCACGGTCTATCTGAGTGGGTTGTTGTGCCCCCCCCCCCCTTCGCCTTTCAGCATAGCTGTTTGCATAACCCGGTTGTGGCCTCCGCCCCTGCGGGCGTGCCACAGGGTGCTTCTTTGTGTGGGCTTTTTTGTTTTGTTTTGCGTTCTAGCCCCCCTCCCCTGGCTTCTTTTTCCGTCCTCTCCAACAACACACAAACAGAGTGACAGAACAAAGAGGAGGCGGGGAGCTTGTGGGTACACAGCGTGGTGCACCAGTGCTGTGGTTGTTCTTTGCACATACTCCACCCTTCACTTCTCCAACTCATCACTTTCTCTCACTGGTTTTGATCACATGCCACTCACCTGTGCGCAGAAAAAAAAAAGCTTTCTTGCTGTCTGTTGATTACGACCTTTCTTCGTCCTCTCTCATCACTTCTCTCTCTCTCTGTGACTGTTGGCTGTGCTGCACTGACCCTAACGATGTCTGTCTCTCCCGATGCCAGCTCCCAACAACCTCAGGCTGGGCCGCGCAAGCCGCAGCCGTGGCTTTCTATGCCCGGTGCCCCACCGCAACCTGATTTCGCTGGGTTTCGCCAGCAAATGAACGAGATGACGGAGAAGAAGCGCCAACTCATTGACCAGTTGAAGACGCTGCAGATCACTGCGCGCGGGGATGGTAGCAGGAACGAGTTGGACGAGGCTCGCAAGGAGGCACGTGAAGCAATGAACAACATCGAGAGCCAGCGAAAGGTCGCCAAGGAGGAACGGGCTGCCAAGAATGCGGAAATTGAGGAGGTGCGGAAGCAGCGTCGCGAAGCCTCTGAAAAGCTGCGGTCGCTGAAGGACGGTCTGGGTGAGTTCGAAGACGCCAAGGAGATTGACGCGGCCATTGCGTATCTAATTCAAAAGATGGAGACAAGCGGTGGTGGTCTTACGGCAGAGAAGAAGACCATGAAGCAAGTTCACCAGCTGGAGCAGGCAAAGTCGTTGCTGGTGGAACTGCAACCGCTCAACGACTCTATTCAGCAAATGAACGAGCGAGAAGTGAAGCTGCAGCAGGAGTACCGTGAGTTTCACGAGCGCGTTGGTGCGCTGAACAAGGAGTACGAAGAGATCCACCAGAGCCAGAAGGCAAAAGACCGCGAGGCCCGCGAGAGTGGTGTGAACCGCGGCGAGATTTACAAGCAGTGTGATGCCTTGCGCGCTGACGTCAACGCACTCAATGAAAAGATGAACGCCCTGCGCGACGAGCACTCCGCCAAGACAGCTGCCTGGGACACCTGGAAGGTGGAGGCGCGCGAAAAGTACTTTGCCAAGATGCAAGCTGAGCGTGAGGAACGCAACCGGCGTTTTCTCGAGAAGAAGAACGCCTCCAAGATCGAGGAGAAACGGGTGCGTGCTGCGCGTCGGCAAAACCCGTACGAACAGGAAATCAACGTGTGTGGCGGACTCATCACATACCTGCAGGACAAGAAGCACATGACGCAGCGCGAGGAAGAGGAACGTGCCCGCAAAGCAGCAGCCGCTGCCTTTGATCCCGCCAGTGCCGCCCCTGCTGGCTGTGTGGTCCTCAATGAGAGCAAATGGGCCAACGACAAGCCGGGTACGGGTCCACGAGGCAAGGCCGCCAAGAAGCAGCAAAAACCGCAGTCGCAAAGCAAAGTGGCTGGCAATGCGCCTGCCGCCACCGCCAGCGCTAACCCAGGTGCGATTCAGCACCCCGAGGAAAAGCGTCACAAGTTTATGGCCGTTGGCGTTGAACCGCCACTGACATTAGCAGCGATTGACGAGAAAATTGCGGAACTCAAGGCGCGACAGAAGGAGTACGCATCACACATCACATCGGGTGAGCTGCAGCTCTCAAGTGATGATGACGAGGAGGAGGAAGCCGAGCCCGAAGTGAGTGAGACGCGCCACGTCGAACAACCCTCAGGAACGGACCAGGCTGAGTCCCACCCTGAGCAGGCCGCCGTGCATGCAGACGATGACGACACAGACCACGTCACCACCACACGTGATGTTCCGCAGCAGACTCACACCGTGGAGGTCGGTGGCGGCAATGATGATGACGAGTTGTAACGCATCAAATATGCACACACACACACGCTGATGCCACGGGCAACAGCTGTTGAAATAAGAAAAAAAGAAAAGGACGAAGAGAGTGGAAATACGAAAGAACAACCACCAGAAGCAGCTTGGAAAGGTGGGAGGTAAAAAAGAAAAAGAGCAATATGACGACCTTTTTTGCCTGCGTTTTTGCTTCCTTCGTGTTTCCTAGCTGCACTTTTTGACTGGGCTGTCGATTGGTGCATATTTCTCTCTTTTTTGTGTGTGTGTTGTTGTTGCTGTGTTTCTGTTTGATTCTCGTGAGTGACTCTGTTGTCGATAACAATGGGCGTTTTGACAGTTCTGATTGTTTAAAACAAAATTACGTTTTTTTTTTCAAGTCTCTGCATGCGGAACATATTAGTATGGGAAGACACTTTTTATTTTGCAGGAGGGGCAAGGGCAGCCACCACCGCTCTGTTGTGGCGTGATTCACTCCTTCCCCACACATCTCATGCCCGCCGGCGAACAGCCTTGGTTGGCGCGCGTAACTGTTTTGACACCAGCGTGTGCTCCTCCTCCTCCCCCCCCCCCCTTCCTTATCGTGAGTATCATGTGATCTCGCTTAATGGTCAAGGATGCCTACGAAGTAAAACTCAGAGAGTGCGATGACGTAAACATTCTTCAACAATTATTCTCCTCCCCCCCCCCCCCCCACACACACAAACTATTATCTATCCTGTGCTTGCCAATCAGAACCTATCGTGTCAGGCATTGTCTCGTGCTCGGTGGCTTTTATCAGCTTTTTTTTTTTACTTGTTTGTTTTCAGTGCAGATGCTCCGTCTGTCTACCAAGCGTCTCATGGGCAGTCCCACCTATGGCGGGTGGCCTTGGCCGGTGAAGTTGCCGCTGCGCAAGGACTGGTACCATAAGCTTAGCCGACGTGACAGCATTGCGGATGAGACACGCACGTACTTTGTGGTCGGTGACGTCTTGCTGCTGTGCGTACTAGCGTTTTCTGCCTACCGCGTGTTTCTGCTCTCGTCTCGTACCAATTCCTACCAGACGCACATGTGCCAGTTGAACAACTTTCCTCCCGCAATCGTCGCGAACGAGTTCGATTTTGAGAAGCCAGAAAACAACAGGCACGTCGCCCGTCACGAGCTAGACCTGTACCGCGACGATGTGGTCAAGTGCCGCGCAGCCGGTCGTCCTGTCGAGTCCGTCATCTTCAAATACTGAGTTGGTGCAGTAAATGGGATCACCAGTGCAGTGACTGTGATGTTGCCCTCACTCCAGGGTGCTAATCTCTCTTTCTCTTTCTCTTTCTTTTTTTCTTCTAGGTAGCAACAGATATTTATATAGAAAGTAGGTGCGAGCGAGTAGGACCGTGTAAGTATGTGCCTGTGTGTCTGGAGCTCGCATACCCACAGGAACGCACGAGCAACGGAACATCAATTGGGGCGTTGCCGAGCATCATGTTGACTCGTCTACGACACGTGTGTGATTTGTTTCTTCTTGCCGTCTCTCCCCGTTTCGCAACGAGACCCGTTCGTGCTTATGTTCCATGTCCCGCCAACTTTTCTAGGCGTTTCAACAACAACAACAGCAACAAAAAGAACATGCTTCGCCTCAATCGTGTCCATCCACAGCGCCAGGTGTGGCTGTTGTGCAAGGTGTTTCATTTCGTCCGTTGACGAGTACGCGTGGCGACCGGTGGTGCGCAGTCTTTGCTGCGTGCCGCAGACCGCTGTGACTTCTCTCAACTAACGCTACCTTGAATGCCACCGAAGAACTTTGCGCCGAGAACTGGTGGCTGACCTCCATGAAGCGCCACATTCTGACACTCGATCCTTCCTTTTTTTTTTTCCGTCTCCTTCTTTATATCGGTGATGCCTACTTTTCCATCCTCCTCTCTCTCTCACATACACACATCTGACTTTCTCTCTGTTATGTTTATTGGAAAGGCCTCCGTTGATGGCCATTCCCCCCTCAACCCATACCTCTAACTAGTGCGTGGCAGTATAGAGTACTAATGGCATAATGTGCTCATTGCCCTCGAATGAGTGTGTCGTTACCAGGAGGTCTAGGCCGAACATAACGTGTATGTCGGTGCAGTCCGCGGGGGGGGGGGGGGGACGCACGCACCGTGTGGATCGTGACCAACACTATCAATCACCCCACAGAGGTAAGTACACCTCCCTTCGCCAAAAAGGTATACATAAATCAGAAGATATTGCTTTCCCTGATATTCAATCTGTCTACAAGAAAATCCATCCTCTCCTCCTCTGTCATTACCTCTGGCTATACAAATGAGAAGTTTTTGTTCCTCAGCCAAGCATGTCTGTTCACTCCATTATTGCCTTCATGAAAATACCAAGCCAAGCGTGCACGATTGCCACGCCGACTCATCGCCTCGCCATTGAGGCGGGCATCTTGCACGGCGGTGGTCATAAAATTGCGGGGCTGGTGACACTGCGCAAGCTCACCGGCGCCTCGGGGATGATGACTAGCATTCAAGCGATGCTTCTTCACGGGGAGGACCCGGTCAAGACGGAGAAGTGCTTGAATGCGTGCCAGTGGTGGCTGCGCCGAGCACCCTTTGGTGTGGATCAGCTGCGGCTCACTGTGATTACCCACGACTACCAGAATTTACTTGACAGGCTGGGCAACGCAGTGTCTCAATACGATTCGTTTTCATTGAATTCGTGTGTGAACTTGTCTACACTCTGCGCCATGTTTCGACAAATAGTGGAGCTGGATATTTCATTTACCGTCGGTGCAGATCTCACTCCTGTTGCTCAGCTGACACAGCTTGAAGTATTCGTGGCTGTGAAAGCAGGTCTCACCAATGTGGAGCCTCTACGACACTTACCAGGACTGAAAATTGTGCGTCTGACTATGTGCAGCTCACTTACAAGCGTTGCGGTGTTTGAACGGACGAAGATGTTGGAGCAACTTGACGTTTCACATACCGATATTGCAAGTATCCGCGTGGCTGGCAAGTGGAAAAGGCTGAAGAACCTCGACATTTCGTATTGCACGCTTGTGAACAGCATTACTGGTGTCATTGGAGCGCCTGCGCTTGTGTATGTCGACGCTCGTGGTACTGCTATTTCCAACGTGGATGGGCTCAATCAGTGTCCGCGCCTCGAAAATGTTGCTGTTTCAGAGTGTAAGGCACTGAGCAGCCTCGCTGGGCTCGCCGGAGCGCCTGCGCTTGTGTATGTCGACGCTCGTGGTACTGCTATTTCCAACGTGGATGGGCTCAATCAGTGTCCGCACCTCCGAACTGTTGA
The DNA here is from genome assembly GCA_030849605.1 of Wallacemonas sp. 195SL. Classification (NCBI taxonomy): domain Eukaryota; phylum Euglenozoa; class Kinetoplastea; order Trypanosomatida; family Trypanosomatidae; genus Wallacemonas; species Wallacemonas sp. 195SL. The sequence continues at coordinate 9,607 of JASANS010002193.1, read as the reverse complement.
TGTTTCAGAGTGTAAGGCACTGAGCAGCCTCGCTGGGCTCGCCGGAGCGCCTGCGCTTGTGTATGTCGACGCTCGTGGTACTGCTATTTCCAACGTGGATGGGCTCAATCAGTGTCCGCACCTCCGAACTGTTGATGTTTCAGAGTGTAAGGCACTGAGCAGCCTCGCTGGGCTCGCCGGAGCGCCTGCGCTTGTGTATGTCGACGCTCGTGGTACTGCTATTTCCAACGTGGATGGGCTCAATCAGTGTCCGCACCTCCGAACTGTTGATGTTTCAGAGTGTAAGGCACTGAGCAGCCTCGCTGGGCTCGCCGGAGCGCCTGCGCTTGTGTATGTCGACGCTCGTGGTACTGCTATTTCCAACGTGGATGGGCTCAATCAGTGTCCGCACCTCCGAACTGTTGATGTTTCAGAGTGTAAGGCGCTGAGCAGCCTCGCTGGGCTCGCCGGAGCGCCTGCGCTTGCGGAGGTCGACGCTCGTGGTACTGCTATTTCCAACGTGAACGGTCTCGGCAAGTGCCTCAGACTCAACACTATCTATTTGCTGCACTGCTACAGGTTGACAAATGTCACTGGCCTGGTCGGCGTCAAGTCGCTGAGCACCATCGATGTGTCCGGCAGCTCCGTGAAGAACATAGACATCTTCTTTCAGCTGCCATCCCTGCAATTCGACTGCCTGCAAAAGTGCGTGCTGGGCTGTGTCCGTTCTGATGAGAGCGACGCACCGGCCGTTGGCATGTTGGTTACCCCCGTGACTGACCTGTATTTCGACATTGTGAAGGATAGCCGGATCGCTGCACTGGTTCCCTCTGTTCTGCGTTGCAACACGGAGCAAGGCGGCACCGCATATATGCCAGCGCCTGTTGCCACCAGTAGCAGGCCAGGTTTTTGCCTATCTGTGCGTTTCTACGGGTGCAAAAGAGGCTATGTTGGCTGCGGTTTCTTCAAGAAGGAAGTGCTGGACGCGGGAGACGCGCACCAGCACATTCTCGGCAAGATTAAGCACAGCATCGGCGGCTTGGTGAGAGACGGAGAGTTTTTTGTCTTTGTCAACGGGAAGGTAGTGTTCTTCCAGGACATGCCAGCGTCTGATGAGCTGACCATGCATTTTTCGTTTGACCGCAAGAAAGGGATGCATGTGCGTATCGAAAAAGGTGTCGTCAACTGCGACGAGTTCAAAGATTTGTCCATCTTCGACGGTGAACTTTACTTTGGCATCTCACTCTCCAAGCAGGGTCAGCTAGCCCGCATCTTGCCCAGTGGCAGTTGCGCACCTCGTTTTCAGGATGCCCCACCTTCAATATCTGTGGGAGAAGAGACACGACTGATGTGCACACGATCGAAGCCCGCGTCGCTCCTGGCAAATGAGCGTTGGTACGGTGATGCGGAAAAGTGCTTCACGCTGCGTGTGACCAAAGCCTGTGGCAAGCCAGTCGGTATTGGTTTCGCCAGTGCGACCCGGCAGTCGCATGCTTGCGATGGTGTGGTTGGCAGCACGATGTTTGGCGTCCGCAGTGTTGGTCTCATTCTCAAAGAGGATGGGATTTTTCTTCACTGTTTGGGCAGATATTTGAAATGGACCCCCCATGGCCAGCCACCAACTATCCCTCCAGTTGTCGATTTGACAATGCGTGTGAGCCACGGTACGGTGTCCTTCTTCTATCAGGGCATTCCTGTCATCATGCCGTTTCTTTCTGGTCCGATCCTTTCGAGTGATCAGCAGTTCTGCGCGGCGTACACGATGTCAGACAACAAACAAACAGCCCTAATTCCACCGACTACGTTGCCGTCTGCGCCGGGGAGTCTGGGACGGTGGTGCAGTTTTGTGGGTGATCCCTCGCACCTTGAGCTAACGCAGTTTGACAGCAGGGCAAAATCACTCCAAACGGGGGCCGTCTGCTTCTCCTCCGAGGCCTTCGCCATCACTCCCTCCGGTTGGGACACGTACAGTCCGGGATGTGCTGTGTGCAAGCGCACGTCGACGGCTGCGGTGCAGCCATGTGGTACTCTCTGGCTGTGCCCTCATTGCGACACACGCGATGCCTACGCTCTCTGTGACGCATGCTATTGGAGAGGAGACTTCGGAGCCCGTCACGCCCATCCCCGACAGCAGTTCATCCCCTTACTTGGCGCCGCCTTCACTGAGATGCGGTTGGTCGTTGAAGAACCCAATGACAGCTACATCGAAGTCGGAGTGACAGCGGTTGGCTACGAGAACGGCTTCGGTGCGTTTGGTCACAACACAACTGTGTTACTTGGGCATGTGACACCGCTTGTGAGGTCCGCGATGCCTGCCGGCAAGATACTGGATCAGTGCCCTGCACTCAAAACAGGTGACTCGGTGTGGATTCGTGCGGTAGGAGCGGAGATATACGTACTTGTGAATAAGGTCGTCGTATTCCAGACCACCTTGTCTGCCGATGAGCCGTTTCTCACCCAGGGCCTTCGTTTTGGTGTTCGCATGGGCGGGAGTGGCCAGGTGATCCGCGTGGGCGTCCTTGAGTACATTCCCAGCCGTGCAAAGGATAGTTACCGCATAACACAAGATGAAGCCTGGCTGCAGCGGGAATATGACATGCTTGGTGTGTCGCAAAAGCGCCGTTCTTGTGCCGGAGATTGCGGGGACTTGGTGTCTCTCGATCCGTTGCGACAAGTCGCCAAATTAGCTTTCGGCAAGGACAAACGGAAAGTGCCACTCTCTTGTTTATTGGGAACTGTGTCACGCATTGCTGGAGATAGCAGTGCTCCAAGATCGACAAATAGCGTCTTTGCGTCAGCGCAGTCCACATTGTCTAGTATTATGAAACCCTTCGCGTCCAGTCGATCTGACCGCTCGTCCGAGGACACGCAGCTGATATGAATGCGCTTAATTCTGGTGTTTCTGTTCTTGCTTTGTTCTATTGTACGCATGCATCATGCCAAAAACCGCTTGTTTTCCATATTTTCACCATCAAAATGAATTGACTCGTGTCTCATGGGGGGGGGGGGGGGAGCTACACGCTCACGTGAGTGCTGTTGCTAAGCGAAGGGTGGTGCGGCTCCTCCATGGTTGCGTAAACGGTCCCCTCGCTTATACAAGCGGCGCTTGCTCCAATGACGCACATTTTTTTTTTCCATGTTGTTGTTTCCCTTTTTCCCGGTTGTTCTTTCCGTTGAGCACCTCCTCTTTCCAAAATAGTACTCATCGCATGCGCGAACCAAGTGCCTCCTGTGCGCGTCACCTTACTATGCGTGGTTCACCACTGTTGGACGAAGCTCATGTCTCGTGCCTGTGTGATGATCAGCGCCATCGGCCCAACTCTGTTTGGGGTGCACCTACCTGTGCAGCTTATTGAAGAGGTTATTTCTATCGTACACCGCGGCACCTACTATGGAGTGTGTGCTGCCTGCTGCAAGCATGCATCGATGACCGCTGCCCTTCTCCCCCCCCCCCTCCGTTTGCTGCTCTTCTTCACACGTCTACTCTGTGCCTGTATCTTCCACAGACATCGCGTCGCGCCTTTCACGCGTCTGCCGCTTGCTGCACGTTAACATCTGTCATGAAGTCCACCCACTCGGTCACACAAGGCACAACGTCTCGTTGCATCTCTGGCGTTTTGCGACAGCGGATAGGTGGCTCAAACGGAGGCAGCGCTCAGCTCCACTCATTGGTTGGTGTCAAATGGGTACCTGACAGCTTTCAGCAAGCCGGTGCACCCACTTGGGTGAGTCACGCCACCGGACTACAGGAGGGGCTCGTCGAGTGCGGGGTTACAGTGACTCATTGTGTTCCGACTTTCAGCGCTACCTCTTGCTGATGCCTAGCTGTGGGCTCGGGGTTTGTGCTGCTACGGCTGGGTGTAGTAGACAATGGGATGTCGGCGGCTCTAGGGGCTGGAAACTTGCCGCAGCCTCAACGCCTCGCCTTGGCTGCTGTGCCGGGCCCCTAGCCCTGGCGGTCCCTAGGCCCCTGTTGACGACCCCTGCACACTGCCAGCGGGCGCCGCGGACATGGAATCTGCCTCCACGGCTGCTCCGCTCGCCCACACCAAGCTTGGCGTGGGCGGCACCCCTCCGTCTTTGATGGCGCCCCAATCCCCATTCTGTTCCAGTTGTTTGCTTCGGTGCTTTTCTTTTCTCTCGCATGGCCGTGCTTGCTGGGTCTTTTTTTTTTTTTTTTGCGCCGCCGTCTGGCTGTCTTGCCATGTTTTGGTGCGTTGTCGGGTCTTCTCGGCGCGCGGGGTTTGGGTTCGGGTGTGCGGGCGCGGCGGCGTCGCCCCCCCCCCCGCCCTGCAGGGCGCCTGCCCGCCACCCCCAGGTGGGCGGCGAATAGCCCCCGCCCCACCCCCCGGGCCCGCGACCCCGTGGCGGCGCCCCCGCCCACCGGGCCGCCTGACGACCCCCCGCCACGGCGAAGCCCGCCGGCGACGCCGCCGAGTGCTGGCCACTGGCAAGGCCTGGGTCTGAGCCGCCCCCCCCCCTGTGTATATTTTGTGTGTGTTTTGTTTTGTCATTCATATTCATATCCAAGTAGTCTTGAGTCCTTCCAGGCATGTCATCGACGTTGTACTGACGATGTGCCGGTCACTCCCGGAATCTCTCGCGGAGCGCCGCCTCGCCTCCGTCCCCGATTACCACTGCGCCAGTGAATGGATCACGGAACTGTTGTGGAGTGATAACGTGTTGGAAGACGGTTGAACGTGAAGAAGACCATGTGGAATGAACTCGGGGACACCTAGAGATGAATGACACAGAGAACGGAAGGGAGAAAAGCCAGACTCGTCTGAGGATACCAGCACCTTGCCAGTGAATGGAGGAGATCGCCTTGGCAGAGAGTGACTGAAATGTGGAGACACGATGTACGTGAGATAGAGATGGGGAGAGAGAAAGAGAGAAGGAGAGAGAGAGAAGCACCGCGCCACCAGAAAAAAAAAAAACTAAAATAAACGGAAAATAAAAAGGAATTGCAGACTGAGGAATAGACTCGCTGAGTGCGCGCGAAATATATCGCACTCTATAGTCTTTCGGGTCCGCATCCAAGCCAGTGTGTGCAGCAATCTTCTTTCAGTGTGTGCGCGTTCACAACGGATGCGTCATTTTCTTTTTCGGATCCCATTGGCGAGAAGGCTCATCTGCCAGGTTCTCCGCTGACTTGACGTAGGACGCGTGGAGAGTCCAGCGGTGCGTGTGCGCCATTCTGTGGACGGTCTCGAGCGCTTCTGCTGTCGCTGCGTTCGGTGCCTTGCGCTTCACCAGGTTGGTGAGTGCGGTGGTGTTGTCGATGCGCAGCCTGACGTGTGCGTCATCCTCGATGCGCGACTCGAAGGTCTGCAGCGCGTTGCGTACACCGATGGCTTCTAGAACGTTGATGTGAAGCTGCGCCTCTTCTGGTGTCCAGCGCGCGCCGACTGAATCCAGGCGCTGCGTCCTGTTGTCGATCAGGATGGCGCCCCACCCGTGCGTGGAGGCATCCGTGAAGAGCGTCCACGCGCACCACGCGAGTTCGTCCCGCTCCTGGGCTGTCTCACCTTTCAGTGGCGAGTGGTCTTCCAGAGCGACGAGCCTAGATTTGGTGACTTTGCGAGGACGATTCTGCGTGACCTTCTCTACCCACTCCGTGAGCAGGTACATTGCTAGCGGTGGGAGACGCGCTGAGCGGTCCATGTACTTGTGCGGGTCCGTGCTGAGCAGAGACAGCCGTCGACGCACGACCTTGAGGACCCAGTAGTAGCGGTACAGCCAGATGTCGAGCACGGACGCGGCGAAGCACAGCTGCGAGAACAGCTTCTCCAGTTGCGCGTAGGTGATGCCGGCGTGCAGACTCTGCAGCTTGCTCAGCGTTTTCTTCGCGACGCTCACTGTGTTGTTGGTGTGGCTCCAGTGAACGCCAATGAAGTCGTACTGCGTACCGAGTGTGTGGTCGTCTTCGTTCATGGTGGCTTTGATTGTGCGCGCTGTCTGTTGGAGCAGCATCTGCAATGACTCGACGTGCCGCCGCGGACCCACGTAGCGTATGTTGTCTATCCACACTGTCGTCGTGACGGACTGCGGCACGGATGCGGCCAGGTCTGCTCGTGCGTAGCCTGCTACCCTCGCGAGAGTGGACGTCACGATTGTCATGATCTCTGGCGACGCGACGTGCCCCATCGGCAGTCGCGTGAACGTCCACCACTCGCCGTCGTACTGAAACGCAAAGTGTGCGCGCGCTGCTTGCTCGAGAGGCACCTGAAAGAAGGAGGTGCGTAGATCATCTGTGCAGCCACACTCCGCGCACACTGTCGGCAGGTATTCGGACACGTGCTTGAGCGGAACGTCGGGTACGTAGTGGCATGTCTCACGCGACCAGCGGTTGCCTTCCTTTGGCCACGCGATGAAGCGTCGCCGTTTCCCTGACGCCTTGTCCTCAACTACTGTGAACGGTGTCACTGTGTGTCGGACCTCGCTCTCATCGATGCGCGTGATTATGTCGCATTTTCGAAGCAGATTCACGTCGTCGCGCGTCAAGAGTGGCTCCCCACGCTCGCTCGTCGACCGCGCCACGGCTTCATCCACCACCTGGCTCGTGAAGCCGTTGATATGCAGAGAGGACAAAGAGCCATCATCGTCTACTGACGTTCTGTTGCCAACACTTGTGGGATGGTTTTCCTCTGCACTTTGAGGCGCTTCTGCGCTCGCGTCGTGCCGCAGGAGAGAGAGGAGAAAGTGCCAGCGCTTGCGCGTCTTCTCTTCCATCATGGGAAGCAGCGCGTCGAGCGAGATGGTGCCCACTGTGACGACATGCAGTGGCCAGAGGAAATCCTCTGCCGTTCTCGCTAGCGTCGTCGATGGCACGGAGAGACACGGTCCTCTCCTGCGTGATGTCTGCGGTGTGCGAGACACTTGCTGCTTTCTCGTGAGGCCTTCCTCCCACTCCGCGTCTCCTTCTTCTGCGTGAAGAGCAGAGAAGTTATGTTTAACACTATCCATGCTCACATCATTTGTGTGATCTCTCCTGAGGTGTTGCACTTGGCAATCGAGATCAGGCTGTTGATGTCTCCGCTGCTGTACGTCATCGTCATTGGGCACACGAGCTCGTCCGCTTGCGCGTGCTTTGCCAGGCGCTGCTGTGCCTTCCACAGCGCCTCTCTGCGCAC
>JASANS010002192.1:0-27633 GCA_030849605.1 Wallacemonas sp. 195SL | reverse complement strand
CGTGATATGAAGGGCATTGCCGACCCCGTTCACCTGTACGGTGCCGTGCCCGTAGCGTTGACCGGTCGTGTGTTCCCCGCTGGCAGCGACACATCCATGGGCTCCAGCCAAACAAGTACAACGATGAACGCTATGGGCTTCGCAAACCGCTCGTCGTGCTACATAGACGATGACCTGACTAACTTGGATGATCTAGTCATAATAAAACCGCTTGCCCCATCTGACGCCGATGAGCACAACTGTCGCCGTCCCACAATCAAATTGAACAGTGTAGCGTAGCTGGGTTACCACGTTTTCTTCTTTTCCCCATCTTTGTTTTTCTTAGTTCTCCTTATTTTGTTTTCCAAATATATATATATATATATATTGCGTATTAGCGACATGCCTTTTTGAAAACAGCTATTTGCAACATATGCCCCCCCCCCTCCCCCTCAAACCGTTTACTTTCTGCTCCTGCACCTTCAGTTACCTGGGTGTGCCGCCTGCACACCCTTATGGTTGAGCTGAATGTCGACTGGTGCGCGCCTTGTTGCACCAGTTCATCACTTTTTTTTTTTCCTTTCAATCGTGAACGTAACAATGTTTAGTCATTGCATCCCCGCAATTCAAAGAGCCTTTGCCTTTTGTTAGCAGCACGACTCTTGTCACGGACGGACCACATCCCGGAAGCCAAGAGAGCACTAATCACTGAGCGGTTATCGACTCATTCACCTGTGTACGGCGCGTCTTCTTGTAGATTCATGTGCAGCTTTTCACTGAGCGACACCACCAGATGAGCCCGTGATTGTGTTTTAGGAAATAAATTCTAGTTTAACACACTCGCACACACGCACACACACACACCGCCGAAATAGTAAGTAATTCTGAGCTTTCGTTGAATTATTGCTCCGCGTCTGTTAGGCAACCTCTTTTTATCATTTTTCTTCTTTTTCTTTTGAGTTTTATATTGTTCTTTCTCTTTCTGCGCAAAGGAAAAAATTGAAATCGACTGGTGTGCGCACTAAACAACATGATCGCATAAACACATGAATGTATCTTAAAAGCAGTATCGTATGCTTCGTGTTGATCCTGTTCTTTTCAATCCTTTTCCTTTTAATCGTTTTTCTTTTAATACGTTTTTTCCCCGTGTGACACTCTTTGTTTTGTCACATCGGTTTCAATTTTTTATAGTCAATTTTCTTATCCGCTTGCTCTGCGTCTTCCTAAAGCTCTTTTTTTTTTTTTTTTGGATTCAAAGGATCGTCTCGCTACTTGATAAAAAAAAAAACAAGATTCATCACTCCTTTTTTTTTTGTCTGTTCGCAGTGTCCTCTTGGCTTCGCCCACTGGTTTTTCCCGTTAACCTGTATATACTACTTACATATGTGTATTTGTGTTTTTCTATATATGTGCTCGCATGAGTTCTGTTGCGAGTGAAGAGCGCACGCAGAAAAGAAAAAAAAAAGTATCGCCACGCCGCCTTGCATGACACACCGTCCCCTCAATTCGTACGGATGTTGATTGTCTTCTCTATCTCTCTCCGCCTCCCTTCGCCCTCTGTGCTCTGGAGGTGCGCGTGAACGGTGTCTGCAGCCATGGTGCTGAGTCAGACGCCTCTCACCGTTTGTTTTTCTGACTGCCCGCAGCCCGTGCGCCTGCCGCCACACCCAAAAAAGTTTTCGGTACGTCGTTTGCTTGCACAGATACACAACTGAACTCCCTCTTTGCGGATACGCTGTATATTTATGATGCTGCCTGTTCACAATGACTCACATATGCCCTACCCCTTCAACACGTTTCTTCGGTTTTGCTATAATAATTATTATTATTCACGACGCTATTGTGTGCTGGTTAGTCATGCCTGTCACGCCCCACACGTTGCCTGGTGAGGGTGGACTGCCACCTTTACGCATGCCTCGGCTGGAAAGCGTCTCGAACGAAGGCTTGCCTGCTCCCCTCACGGTGCACAAATCGTCGCCACCACACGAGGTGTTCACAGTTGAGTCGGGCTCCGACGAGGAAGAAAGCGCAAGTGCACTGGAGCCTTGTGATGGGCCGTCTCCGTCTGCGCGATATACGCAACTCTACTCACAGCCGTCTTTGCTTTCCAGTGATGGCAGCGGCAGCCGTACGGTGGCACCCCTCTCCTTCCCTGAGGCGCTCACCGACCCTGTGCCCAGAGCCGTCCACGCCGTCTCAGAGGCAAGCTCGTCTCCGTTGGTGGTCCACGATCAAAGCACATCGCCCCCCTCCGCACCCACACCGCCGGGTATCTGTGAGGGCGCCCCTGCGAGGGAACCCGATACCACTAAGACGTTGTTGGCTGAACGCGAACGGTGTGAGACCTCGCGGACGGACTGCGAAGCTGCGATGCCACGCATGAAGCGTAGCCGTAGCACGAGTACAACGAGTAGCAGCAATGCAGACGACATTGCAGTGAGCGAGCCCCCACCCGCACTCTCCGATGAACAGAAGAGAGCAATGTCGCTTGTAGTTGATCACGCCCGTTCCGTCTTCGTCACGGGTGGGGCGGGCACGGGCAAGTCATTTCTACTCCGCAAAATCATCTCTGCTCTTCCTCGGTCCACGACGTTTGTCACAGCCACAACGGGCATTGCCGCACTGAATCTTGGCGGCACAACTCTGCACAGTTTTGCCGGCTGTGGACTTGTGAACCGCGGTGCAGATCGCCGTGAAGTCTTCAACCGCGTGCGTGCCAGGAGCCGAGTGAAGAAGAACTGGCAGAACTGCCACGTGCTCGTCATCGACGAGGTGTCCATGCTCGACCCGTGGTTTCTGGACGTACTTGATTACATCGCGCGACGTATCCGCAACCGACCCGACGAGTCCTTCGGTGGCATTCAGCTCGTTCTCTCCGGCGACTTTCTTCAGCTTCCACCCGTGATCAAGGCTGGGCGCGTCCCCTCGCGACGCCAGGGCGGGCCAGCGGAGCACACACACAACCAGTGCTTTTGCTTTGAGAGTGAATCGTGGCTGAATGCTAACCCGGCCATTTGCTTGCTGACCAAGGCCTTCCGCCAGCGCGATGCTAAGTTTTTTCAGATGCTGAGCGAGATGCGAATGGGTGTGGTCTCGTCCATGACCCTCGCGCGGCTGCAAGCACTCAACAGCGCCACCACGGTGAACTTCGTCGCGCGTGTGGAAGGGAACAGGGGCACCCCAGACGGCCGCCTCAGCGGAGGTGTTGTGGGGAAGGGTGAGCGGGTGGAGCTTGCAAACGAGGACGGGACTTTGCAGAGCTCCCTCTTCGACGGCTACACCATTCTGCGAGCCAAGCGTGACGAAGTCGACCGGGAGAACAACTTCTACTACGCGCAGCTCACGACGGAGGAGGTCATGTACCAGGGAGTTCACACAGGTCAAGGTTGCTTTGATGAAAAGGCACTGCCCAAACTCGTGCGCGTGCGTCAAGGCTGTCGCGTGATGCTCATCAAGAACTTCGACGCTACGCTGGGACTTGTCAATGGGAGCACTGGCACGGTGACGGGCTTCATCGATGCGTCGAAGGGTTACCGTTGCCGCAATGAATCGATCACAGTCTACGACATCAAGAGCATCGGCATTGGCCGCGGCAAGGACGACAACCAAAAGCACATGCTGCTGCCTGTTGTGGCCTTCGAGGTGCGGCAGCGGGACGGGACCATGCGCTCGCGTGAAGTGGTGGTTGAGCCGCAGGAGTGGAAAGAGATGCAGGGCGACACGACCCTATCTCGCTCAGTCCAGATGCCTCTCATTCTGGCCTACGCTATCACGATCCACAAATCTCAAGGGATGTCGCTCACCCACGTCGACATTGACTTCCGCAACGTTTTTGAAACGGGGCAGTCGTACGTGGCGCTCTCCCGCTGCACAGACCTGGAGCACACACGCCTGCACGCCTTCGCCGCGTTGGCCGTCCAGCCCAACCCCATCGCGCTCTCGTACTACAAGGCGCTTGAGCACTTCCTCGCCGCGCGCCAATGGCGACGACAGCACACCGGACCGTTTGCCGGTGCTGAGAACAGCCACGACGACGACAACTACTCCCCTGCTGGGCCTCGCGACGGCTCTCGTGAGCGGCGTGCTGAGCCCGTTGAAGACGACGACGCCCCTACTAGTTTCACCCCTTACGGCTACGTCACACCCAGTGGCTGGGGACAGGCAGGGCCGACAGGCGGTGATCATGAGAACGCGACCTCGTCTGTTGTGCTGACGCCCGTTCAAAGCCCCACCATGCAGGTGGAGGCACTGCGCACGCGCATCTTGCCGGCGATAGAGCAGGCAGACCGGGTTCAGCAGATCGTGCGGAAACAGAGTGTGAATGCCTCGTGGGTGCGTAAAGGACGACTCATTATGGACACAACCGCCTTCTTCGACCTCATCACCGGCGCAAACTCCGCCGCACAATACCAGATGATATTTGAGACACACGAGAACTGCATGCGTGTGCCACGCACCGTGATGGAGAAGCTGTCTGAAGTGGCGGCCTACAAACTGTCTCAGTGCGCAGAGGCCTCTCAGGACCAAGTTCAAGGCGAGGCCGCGAGCCGGAGTGAAGCCACACCGACCGTCACAGGGAATACGGAAGATTCAGACCCCGAGAGCGACGAACTGCTGCTCGCGTCGAATGTGGCAGCTGAGGCGCTGGAGCTGATTGAGCGTGCCAAGGCCGATTTCTCACTTGACGTACAGCGCGTGGGTGAGTCGGTGCCGCTCCCACCGTGCCAACCAAGTTGGTTGCAATTCGCCGATGCGCTGCCACTCTTGCGTCCACCTGGCACGCGGGGCCATACCGGGGAGAACCTTGATGAGCTGAACTTCTTACTCAATCGCGACCCACGGGAGGTGCCCCAGCATGCGGAGATCTTGCGGTACGCGCTATTCCTGCGAAACAGTTTCGGCTCGCAGAACTTTGTCCTTTGCACGAACTCCACCACCCTCGCCGCGTATGGACTGGCGTACGACTTCACAGTCGCTCACATTACACCAGACGCATAGCCAAAAAAAAAAAAAAAAAGCAACCACATTGATACACATGTAGGCTAGTCCAGCACACCTCTGCCGTAGAGCGACGCTTTCGATGCGATGACACGCGCCATTGCGACAGGAATCCCACTTGGGCTCAAAATCCATAGAAAGATGACGTGACCTACCCCCACGCAGTGATCACTCAATAGATCTTTTCCCGTGTCTCTGCAAGTGGGGAATTGAAACTTGCCACCACATGCGGAGACCACACCCAGATCAACAACAGCCGAACCAAACAAGAGACAGACAAGCGTAACTAAATCAAACAAACAAAGCAGTAGAGGCCAGGCAGTGCACTTCACATGGGCTGCGTCGCCGGCAGCACACCACGAAGCTCAAATACCGTCACATCTGTCGCGTCGGGCATGCACGCTGCTCTCACCCGCAGCACCCACACACACACACGTACAGATATTATGACGATCTTCTCTGTCCCAAACCAGGACATTGCCTCGCTTCTGCTCATGTTATTCGTTCGAATAGCGGGGCAACAATCTCTTGCAGACCGTCACAGCGCGCTGCTCTCTCACCCCTCTATGCAGCTCAGCATCACCTTTGGCTCCCCCCCCCCATCGTCCTCTCGATTCCTCGTTACGTGCCGATTTGGTCGTTTCCATCATTTGACATCTCTCTCTCTTTTGTTCCTTTGCTGAACGCATTGACGCAGCAACACACACACGCACACACACACACACACACCTTTACACACTCTCTAACAAATCCCCGATCGTCGCACGACACACAACAATGTCTGGCCAACTCCGCGCCGAGCACCTTCTCGTGAAGTTCAGTGGGAGCCGCAACCCTGTGTCTCGCCGCACCGGCGAGAGCACCAGCCACGTCACCTACGAGCAAGCTCTCGCAGAGATCCAGCGCTGGCAGAAGGACATCGCTGAAGGCAAAATCAGCTTTGAAGACGCCGCCCGCGCTCGCAGCGATTGCGGCAGCTTCGCCAAGAACGGCGACCTTGGCTTCTTCGGTCCTGGTGAGATGATGAAGCCCTTCGAGGACGCTGTGCGAAGCCTCAAGGTTGGGGAAGTCAGTGGCGTCGTGCAGACGGACAGCGGGCTTCATCTCATCAAGCGCCTTGCGTAGGTGGTCCCGAGACGGATCAAAAAGAGGAACACCAAACCGCACTCGCGATTCTTTGTGCGCGTCCAAGGCCGTGCTACCGCAGTGGGAAGATAGGAAGCTACCCTGAAATGAAACAACACACACACACACACACAAAAGCATTCTTAGCCCCCCCCCCCTTTCCTTCCCCTTCTTCCTTGACACAGAGCGTACACTCTTTTATCTCGCTCCCTCATCGTTTGCATATTGTTCCTCTCCTCTCTCTCGCTCTCCTCCAAATAATGAAAGAGGTTATCGTTAGAGTGAAGGAAAGCTAACCACTCGCGCCTTGGCGCGGTTGCGTGACTGAAAGCAGTGATGTGCATTAGTCAGTCATGTTGGCCAGCTTCCGCGACGTGGATCCAAACTGATTTACGGTATCGTGCTCAATAGTTGTGACTGTTCACATGGAGGACCACCTAGCATCATCGTATGGCTCTCGTTGGTACTGTGGAGTCTCATTGCCAGATTTTGCTGTGCATGTAGCGCATGGCTACACGCATGCACACACTCACACACGCATGTGTCTCTTCTCCTCTCTCTCTCAAACCTACTGCTTTCCTTGTCGGCTAGAAATTGCTGCGTGTCGTGTTGTCGAGGAGAAGCAACGTGGCGTGTGTGTCTACCCGATACGAGCAGACGCAAAGTTACGACCCGCTGCTCCTCGCGACCTTCCCTGTTGTCTTGCTGGCTTGTTTTTTTTTTTTGCTTGTTTGCATTACGTGCTCCGCTCTGTTTTGATAGTGCCAAAGTGGGGCCTTTGGCAGAGGAGAGGCAGACCGCAAGACGATCGCAATCGTCATGGATATTCTCTCCGTCATCAATCAACGACACAGTGAGGCAAATACTGAGCTGCGGCACACACGGTGCCTCTTCGTTGGACACACCGCCGCAGCGTGCGGTTTTCTCATTGCCGCGGTCACGTCACTAGTGGCCCGGGCACGGTCAGGCAGTGGTCCCACATTTCCACGTGTGGCGACGAATGTGTTCTGGACGGTTGTCTTCGCGGTGCTGTCGGCCGCGTGCTATGTCTTGGCCGTGCGTGGCCTGAGGTTGTTGAACACAAATCGGTTCTTACCGCCTCCGGTGTACACGAATCCCCGTGCATTCTCCTCACTGCTGGCACCACCCCCGCTGGGTCAGCTGAGTCGGGCCCAGCGCATTGTCTTCTCTTACGGCTTCAATGGCGCAAGCTTTCTTGCCTTGCTGGCCGGTATGGCTGCGATGCCGTTCACAGTCTACCTCCTCCTCCAGATTCTCGCTGTGGCCCTCTTTGTGATGTACGCCGCGAAGCTTCTGCGATTAATGACACCTGGCGCCAATGTGAGCTGATCAACTGAGAGTCACGGCTCACTCGATCCCCCGAACCTCCTCTTTTCCGCACGTGTGCATTGTCCTTGTCACATTGTTTGTTTCTTGTTCTGCTAACCATCGCTTAGTCCTCTTCGCTCAACGTACTGCTGTGTCTCAAAGGCTAGCGCTCTTGCCCCTCCTTCTACGCTGTGGTGTGTGTCCCCTCCCCTCTTGCTGTGCAGTCAGGTCGTGTACCCTTGTCATTTGTACAGGTCTCCCAATACGGATAACGGAACATGACCGGCACGGATGCTCTTTGGGCTTCTCTCTCTGTTTCCCATTGTGCGGTGAACGCTCAACGGTTACATTCATACACACACTTTCTCTCCCTTCCTCACATCTGTGACTCATATCGTCTTAGCCCCACCAGTGCACGTGCCATTCTCTGTTCACGTCCAATATTGTTTTGGTGTGTGCCTGCCTTTTGTTTCTACTGTTGTCACCTCACACTGAGGGGCTCGCTGTGCACTTGACAGAGGCGACCCAAAGAACTCCGTGACTGTTACAGTTGCATCGGCGTCCGCCGCGACCACCACGACACTTGACGTCTTGAAGCGTGGTAAGCAAACAGAAACGCAGCGGAGATATTCGAACTCGAGCAGCTTTAAAAAAACCCAAACAAAAAATAAAAACGGCTAGCACACACACTGGCAGCGCAGATTGCGCGGGCGTGATGCAACACGCCAACGATGTAGAAATTGGTTTCAATCTGTACGAGTTGAACCGCCGACCGTCCTCCTCACCCACCACCACCACGGGCAACAAGAAAACCAAGGGGAAACAGAGTACCTGCCCGCCTGCCGCGCCGGCACACGCCACCACCAATGGCAGCGGCAGTACCAGCAGCACACGACTGGGTGCAACCCCTCCTCCCCGGCGGCCTCAAGGGCAGAAACCGAAGGGCACCGTCCGTGCCGGGAGCACCCAACGGACAAGCCTACCTTCTGCGAAGCGTGACGGTGTGGCTGCCCGCT
This sequence comes from Wallacemonas sp. 195SL, assembly GCA_030849605.1. NCBI lineage: Eukaryota > Euglenozoa > Kinetoplastea > Trypanosomatida > Trypanosomatidae > Wallacemonas > Wallacemonas sp. 195SL. The sequence continues at coordinate 19,186 of JASANS010002192.1, read as the reverse complement.
CGCCGTCAGGGACGTCAAAAACAGCCATTAGTCGTGTCCCTAAGCTCCCTGCTGGCCAGAGAAGCAGCATCACCAGCCGGCCGTGTCAGAGCAGCGCCACGGGCGTTGGCGAACTTGAGCAGCAGCTGCGCAACCTTCTCTCCGTGACAGAGCAGCTTCTGGATGAAGATGTTGTGCAGCTGATTTCTTCCACATTGCGTACGCTACAGCAGGCAAGAAAGCTACGCAAAGGTGCGCGTCCTGTGGCGGCATCTGGCGTGGCGCGAAGAACTAGCCATGGCGGTCCGCAGAAGTGCGATCGGGCGAGTGTGGCCGACTGTCTCGTGCGGGCCTGTGAGGCCACATCACCCCAACAGCGACAGCACATACTGTGCAGCTTCTACGATAGCCACTTGTTGCCACGCGCCGCCACGCCGCCGCCGCCCTTCACGTGCCTCATCGTGGCCGCCATGGCGGAGCTCGTGCTCGCTCACACCACGGCGCCCACACGCGGTGCAACGTCCCTTGGCGACTCCAGCGCCACCGCCCTGATCGCATCACCACCCTCCACTGATATTAAGGCAAGGCAGGCCCAGGCTCTGGAGGCCCTTGACCACGCTGTCGCCGCAGGACACGTGGGTGCGATGCTGCGCGTGGGGATCTGCTTGCGCGACGGCGTAGGCGGTATCACTGCGAGTCTACCCGCTGCCGTGACCTGGATTGAGCGCGCGGCGACGACGGGGTATGCTCCCGCCATGCACGAGATGGGCACCCTGTACGAGGGCGGTCTCTGTGTGGGTCAAGACGTTCTGGACGAGGACTGGGGCGCGGCACTGATGTGGTATCGCAGAGCCGCGGAAAAGGGGCACAGGGCGTCGCAGCTGGACCTCGGCAAGCTGCTCCTAATGGCGGAGTCCGAGGCTGTGGCGTGCGCAGAAGACATGGGCGGAAGTGACAATGACCGCACGACTCTCAAAGCACAGGCTATGGAGTGGCTTGAGTCCGCCGCGGCAGCTGGCGATCAAGAGGCAATTCGCCTGCTTCAGCGTCTGTCATAACCACAATGATGCTCCCCCCCCCCATTGACTTGCGTTTGCCCCTTCCTTGTGTCCTTCTTTCCCTCTCTCTCTCTCTGTGGCTCTTGCATTTCGTTAGCTGTTTCCCCTCCTTTTTTAAGTGATTTTTTTCCCCCTCCCTTGAACCTGTTGCGTTTGCTCTCTCCCTCCTCGAGGTTTTGTGTTCCCAGATGAACTGCCTGATGTCTCTTCGTGTCTGCTCCTTCACAACACACATGTAACAACAAGTTTTTTTTTCGCACTAAATATGAGGGAAGCACAGCAAGGTCTGTGGTACACTTGCTGTTGATAGAGAGACCCACGCCCCTAACCCATCAAGACAGCACTGTGCGCTGGTACGTTATCTTGCATACTGGCTACTACGTGCAACGCGGGCCGTGCCACCACGCGCACCCACCCCCTTCACGCTATGAGCTCCTTTTTGCAGGAGTACTTCACCAATCGTTCACGATCAGACACTCATCATCCTCTTTCGCGTTCACCCTCTTTTGTGTACTCTGCCGATGCGCTGTGCCTTCCGTTGAAACAAACAAACAAACAAAGGTAGCGTAGCTTCCCGTGCCTATTTCATTTGTATTTGTGTGTGCTTCTCCCTGTTTTGCTGCTGTCGCCTCACCGTTGCTGCTCTCTCTTTCTCTCTTTGTTGTCAAAGATGGCGCACGAGGATGAGGAATTGATTGTGCCAAACACGACCATCAAGGCGGTGCGGCTGTTGCGCCGCCGACCTTGGTTTACGTGGATTACTGTGTGGCCTTTTATTATTTTGTACGTTCTCTCCATCGCGCTCTACATGAATCCTGAACTGGTATGGGACCGTCGCACGTACATGGTGCAGCAAATGTACATTGACTTCTTCCACGCGGCCTGCTTTCCGCTGGTCGTTTTCCTCCACGGTTTTCTTTCGCTCTTCACGATTTGGTCCGTGAAGTTCCGTGCACGCATCATTTACTTGTCTGTGCCCCTGTCACAGCTGACGGTTGCCACGGATGTACTGATCCTCACTTTCGAGCACAAGGGTGAGTCGGAGATTGTTCCGCTGGAGCAGGAGACTGCAGACGGCAATCCGCCCTGCTTTGTGTTTCAGCAACGCAAGTGGAAGCTGGATGCGAAGACGGACCAATTCGTGAAGCCTTTGTTTCCCGTGACGGAGCCGTTCGCCTACTACATCCACTGGGCGGGCCTCAACTCCGAGACTTCGCGCGAGAAGCAGCTGGACACGTTTGGCGCCAACAAGATGGAGGTCATTATCCCTGAATTCCAGGATCTCTTCGTCGACCACGCCCTGGCACCCTTTTTTGTGTTCCAAATGTTTTGCGTGCTGCTCTGGTGCCTTGACGAGTACTGGTACTTCTCGCTCTTTACAGGTGTGATGATGGCGGGCATGGAGTGCGCGACGATTTATCAACGCATTCGCAACATGCGCACACTGCGCGACATGGCCGAGGTCCCTGTTCGTGAGATCGACGTGATGCGCGGCGGCAAGCCGGTGACGATCCGCACGGACGAGTTACTGCCGATGGACATCATGGTTGTGCCCAGTAACGCGCCTTGCCCCGTGGATGCCATCTTGATCAAGGGCACTGCTGTTGTGAACGAGGCCACCCTCACCGGTGAGTCCACACCGCAGCTGAAGGAGGCCCCGGACGACAATGATACCGCCCTCGACGAGCGTAAGCACGCCCGTCACCTGCTCTTCTCCGGTACACAAATCCTTCTGAGCACTGGTCCAGTGCATACCGAGCTGCCACCCAGCGACGGCGCCAGCAATGCCAAGGCCGCCAAGCGGGGCTATGCGCTGGCAGTGGTGCTCAAGACTGGCTTCGAGACGAAGCAGGGCAAACTGCTGCGCACCATTCTCCACAGCCAGGGCCGCGTCAGCGAGAACAGTGGGGAGGCCTTTGGCTTCATTGGTGTGCTGGTGGTGTTTGCTTTGGCCGCGAGCGGTTACTTGCTGAAGCGTGGCCTCGCAGACCCCACTCGCAGCCGCTGGAAGCTGTTCTTGTCTTGTGTGCAAGTCATCACTTCTGTGGTGCCTCCAGAGCTGCCCATGGAGCTGTCCCTCGCGGTGAACTCCACGCTGCTGGCTCTCACCAAGCTGCAGGTCTTTTGCACGGAGCCGTTTCGCATTCCCTTCGCGGGTATGGTGGACACATGCTGCTTCGACAAGACCGGCACGCTGACGACCGACGAGATGCTCTTTGGCGGTATCGACATGGTGGACGGCAAGGGCTTGGTGAATAAGCTTAAGAGTATTCCGAAGACGACCGAGCTGGTGCTCGCGACATGCCACTCGCTCGTGTACCTGGATGAGCACACGCAGGCGGGTGATGAGATGGAGAAGGCTGCCACAGGTGCACTGGGCTATCGCGTCGACGAAGACGACATTGTGTACTTTGACGCGTCGAAAGCGAAGACCGACGGGGCCGATACGAAGAGCCACGGCGAGAATAAGGAGGTGAAGCGTGACCCACAGCGCACGTTCCGCATTCTTGCCCGCTTCCCATTCGTGGCCTCGCTGCGTCGCATGTCCTGCATCGTCAGCGCACCGACTGGAAAGTTCGTGGTCACCAAGGGCTCGCCGGAGTCAATCGCCACTCTGTGCTCGAACATGCCCAAGACAGCGTTGGAGGTCGCAGAGCGGACGGCGTCTCAAGGCTACCGCGTGATTGCCCTCGCCTACCGTGAGCTGCGGGACGAGGAGAAGGTGAGCAAGGAGAAGCTTGCTGCTCTGAAGCGCGACGACGTGGAGCACGAGCTGACCTTCGCTGGGCTCGCCATCTACGTGTGCCCTCTGAAGAAGGATGCCAAGGAGACGATTGTGAACCTGCAGGGCGGCAGCCACCGCTGTGTCATCATCACGGGTGACAGCGTCCAGACCGCCATTTCCGTAGGTCGCGATGTGTCAATGCTGCAGTGTGGGCAGCAGCTTGTTGCGGAGCCCAACGCGGACGGCAAGACAATCTCGTGGATAGACTCCGTCACCAGCGCGAAGATCGACAAGTCCGCCGAGGACGTGCGTCGCAACACCTTCTGCCGCACACGACGCCAACGTGTTCCCAAGGCTGGCCAGTGGGATTTGTGCGTCAACGCAGAGAACCTCAGCCGCGACCAAATGAAGGTGCTGGTGGGGGAGTACAACGAGCAGGTCACCATTTGGGCACGTTGCGCGCCTGTGCAGAAGGAAGACATTGTGACCGATCTGAAAGCCAAGGGCCACATCGTCATGATGGCTGGCGATGGCACGAACGATGTCGGTGCACTGAAGCAGGCACACACCGGCATTGCGGTGCTGAACTCGTCCGCCGTCAACCCTGGCGTGGAGTCAAAGGAGGAGATGGGCCCGCAGTCACACAACGAGCCGGACGTGCCGCCGGAGCTGAAGGTGCCACCCAAGTTCCAGTTCACCCCTGTTCCGCCGCAGCCCGCGATGGACGCCCCCTTCATGGAGCAAATGCGCTGGAAAATGGCCCAGGCCAAACGGCAGGGCGAGATTGTGCAAATCAAGCGCTGGAACCAGCAACTCGAGGCGCGCGCCAAGGCACGTGAGGATCAGAAGGCCGTGATGCCGGCTGCCCCCACCTCTGGCCTCGGCGCGGGCTCTGACTTCATGATGGACTCGCTCTTCAACGCCGACGATGAAGGCATGGGCGGGCCGCCGATGATCAAACTCGGGGACGCCTCCATCGCTGCCCCGTTCACGTGCCGCTCCAAGGCTCTGACCTCCGTCTGCGATATTGTGCGTCTTGGCCGCACCACGCTGGTGACAACGCACATGATGTACAAGATTCTCGCTCTCAACTGCCTGACCTCCGCGTACTCCATGTCTGTTTTGCACTGCGATGGCGTCAAGATGGGCGAGAAGCAGATGATCCTGTCTGGCATCATCCTGTCGGTGTGCTTCATGTTCATGTCCCGCAGCAAGCCGCTGCCCAACTTGAGCCCACAGCGTCCCGAGCGGGGCATCTTCCACCCGTACATGATTTGCACTGTTTTCCTGCAGTTTGCGCTCCACTTGTTTTGCATGATCCGTACATCTCAAATGGTGACTGAGGTGGACTCCCACACAGTGTCCGAGATGCGGAACAGCTCTGAGGACGCCGAGTTCAAGCCTACACTGCTGAACTCCACCATGTTCTTGATGACAACGCTTATCTCTGGTGTCACCTTTGCCGTGAACTACCGTGGTCGTCCCTTTATGCAGCCCATCTACAAGAACCGTCCGATGATCATCGCTCTGGTGATTCTTCTGTACGTCATCTTCTCCTTTGCCTCAGAGTCTGACCCATCGGCAAACGAGCTGTTTGAAATCGTGTCCTTCCCGACCCCTGAATTCCGGCAGCGATTCGTGAACCTCCTCCTGGGCGATGTCGCGGGATGCTTCTTTATTGAATACACGTCACTGCTGCTCTTCACTGATTGGTAATCACACGACATGGGGTGACTTGCTATGATACCAGAAACGAAAAAAAAAAACACAAGGGAGAGGGAAAGCAACAGTGAAAGAGATGTCTTTCATCCGTGGACACACCCTCCCGTCTTTGGGCTTCTTTGCTGATCATGTTTTTGTTCCCCCCCCCCCTTTCCCCTTCGCTGGATGCCCTTGTGTATGACGCTGCCTTCGTGACCGCGCCGGGCTTGCGACGAACAGACAGTTTGTAATCATGCGTATTATTAATGATTTTTTTCTTTCCCCTGTTTGTGCTCTCACTTTTTGACGCGGTGTGTGGGTACACACGCTTACCCACACAAAGACGAGGCTAACAAGTGCAAACAACAACAGCAGCAACAACAACAACACAAACAAAAATCACGAGATACTGTCGCATGATGGAAGAAAAGACAGGCTGAGGTGAGGCCGTGCACCTCAATGGGAGATGGTAATACCCCTCCTCGCGGGATCTGAGGACGGAACGTCAGACGCGTGCTGGTACCACAACGTTCTCCGGCGCTAACTTCCGTAATTCTGCGGTTAGGCGTCTCTCTCGGGTCGTTTTCTGTCTTTGCTTGTGGGGTGCGCTGTGTTTGCTAGACCTCCCCCAATCCTCTGGCTGCGATGCTTTCAGCAAGTTGTCGAATTCTGATTTTTGCAAGCATATCAGCAAATTGCGTATGCAATCGCGAGTCAATCGGTACTATTACGGTATCAACCTATCACCACTCTCTGTCTTCATTCTCTCTCCCCCCCCTCTTCGCGTTGTCTCATAACTGAGAAACGGTGTGCTATAGTTGAAGCAGTTCCCAACCGATAAGGACCCCAGATCTACGTCGCACGCAACATGACAGCGCCGGTGCCTTCGCGCATGGAAGACGTTGCGGCCGCAACCACGTCCCGCGACGCCGGACCAGAGCAGGACCCCCTTCTCCAGCTCAGCGCACAAGAGTATCTGGAACGCACTGTGATGGTGCCTCTCACGCTTGGCTTGGAGGATCTTTGTCGAATGCGTCCTGCCAATCCAGTCGATTACCTCGGCTTATTTCTACTGCGCCGCTCCGAGTCGAGCAATGTTGTGGAGGTGCCATTTGAAGAGGCCGTACCGGCAAAGCCAGCCGCACGTGTGGCGTGATGGGTGAGCAACAATACCCCCTGGCTGCTCACCTTCCCTGCTCTCACTCACACAGTAATGCAACTGCGGCAGAGCAAGCCCCCCCCCCCCCCTTTGTTTCTCAATGTACATTACATCAAGTTGTGTCACGCACACGATGCTGGATCTGCTACGACACTATTTTGTTGCTCTTTGATTGCGCTGCCTGATCGGGGCCACACACAACCCCCCTCCCCCCAAAAGTGACGAAAGTAAACCAGATTACCAGCGAACACAATCAGCACGTGCTCGTTTCGCGATAAAAGCGCCCCCAAACAAATTAAAAAACAAAAACGATGTCAAACACAATTGTATCGTTGGCGCAGACTCAATTTGCCTCGTTTTGTGGCTCTGTCCTACACAGGTGGTCAGTTGCCGGTGGATTCAGAGGATTCGGTGGCACATTCGCGTCTGACACTCTGTATTTCTTACCTACATGGTGTCGTTCACGCACTACGTGTTGCTTTACTCCCTTCTCCTTTTCCACCCTCATTCTTACGCCCCGGTCCTCTCGTTCTCGTAGACGGCTAAAGCGCACCGTCAGCGTTTGGTCTCCCTTTCGGCACCTCACAGATTGATCGGGAATGCGGTACTGCAGGCCCTATTTATGCGCGCCACCGCTCCTCTCGTTGACCAAGTTCATCACCCCGCGCTCGTCTCTCACCCGCGCAGCACCAAGGCTCAGTCAGCATTGCGTTGTGACGAGCAACTCACACAATATTTTCGAGAACCTCTCCGCCGAAGAAGCTTTGCTGCGTGGTGTTGTTTTGGATAAGAACTGCTCAATCTTGTACTTGTACGTGAACGCGCCGTGTGTCGTTATTGGGAGGAACCAAAATGCGGTGGAGGAGGTGGCTCTGCGCCGTGCGTACCGCGAAGGCATTGCCGTGGCCCGACGCTCCTCCGGTGGCGGGGCTGTGTACCACGACAGAGGCAACCTCTGCTTCTCGTTCTTTACCCATCGCACGGACTACGCCCCAGAGAAAACTATCCAGCTGGTCAGGCTGGGGCTGTGCGCGCAGTACGGCATTGACCCATCGCGGTTGACGTCTTCGAAGCGGCACGACCTCTACCTGGACGGGAAGAAAATCACGGGCTCGGCCATGCGTGTGCAACGTGACATTGCGTTTCACCACTGCACGCTTCTCGTGGATAGCAACCATCAGGATCTGGGCCGCTACCTGCACCCAGAGTGCGACCTGGTGAGCTGCACATCGCCTGCCGTGGGGTCTGTTCGCAGCGTCGTCACGACGCTCGCCGAGGCGGGTGTTCTGCCGGCAGCGCCGTCGCCCCTTGGAGCCACCGGCGACCTCGTGCACGGCCGTGTGCGAGAGCTGCAGGAGACTTTGTCGCATTTTTTCTTATCACACGTGAACATGGTGATGGCGCACCCGTCGCCGTGGGAGATAGATCCGCGGAGCCTGTGCACCGCTGCGCCAGATGCCGTGGCCTCCGACGGAGGTCGGCTTACCACACTGGACGTGACAGGGGCCGTCTCGGTTGCCAGCGATCTGTATCACATGGTGTATGGCGAGGGGCGGGTGCCGCCAGCCTCAGACACGACCACACTAGTGGATGAAGTACTGCGGATGCGTACGCGAGACTGGGTGCTTGCGATGCCGCGGTACGACACGCACACGGAGATCTCCCGCGTTGACTTTGGCGCGTGGCTGCCCGAGCATCCGCAGTGGCCTGTGCTGGTCGCCACATGCGCGCTGACACCGCTGGACGTGGTGGAGGAGATTGTGACGGTCCTCTTCGGAGCCGACCACGCCGCCCTGCACATTCGAGCCACGGTTGACCACCGCCGCCTCACCGCGGTGGAGTGTGCCTTGGGACCGGTGCTGAACGCGTCCAATGCTCTCGGCGATGCCAAGGTTGACGAAACATGGAAACACACCAGTACTCCGTTACCGTGGCTGACGACGTTTCTTCAGGCGTCGACAAGAGACGTATGTGCGGACGAAGTGTCGCTCTTGTTTGACGGCGACACATCGCTGCTGGCCGGATTCCAGATGGAAGCACACGAGGCCTTCATCGCAAAGCTGGATCTCCCGGCCGATGCACGAGACCTCTGTTGTGAAGTCGTGCTCACACAGCTTCTGGCGTGCTGGCAACACAAGAACGTCCTCGACTTCTAGTTGTCCACTCACACTCTCCCTTAAACAGCGAAAAAAATATATATGAAAACAGCAACACACGATACAACAGCAGCACTGACGATCCCAAATCGGCAGCTTTCTGGCGAAGCCCGTCAGAGTAGCGCACACGCACCAGGAAGTACGCAAATCCTCACACCGATCCGCAACGGTGACCTTTCAGAAGATAGTCTGTTTAGTGTTCTGTGGCAGTGTCGCAGTGACGATCTCCACCTCTCACTGCAGTCTGCTCTCTCACTTCGATGACGCTCTCTTCCGCTGCACTCATCTCTCCCCCCCCCCTTCTTGTCAACCATCACGCATCTGTTGTCGGTACCGGTATGGCTATGCAACGAGAAAACGGTACGAGGGTACGCTGACAAGAGAACAGCGAAAAGTTGTCCTCGTGATACTCGCCCCCACGTGGTCACATATCAACCCTCTGATTTTTCCTTTCTCATTATTCTTATTTTGTCCGGTGGCGACCAATGAGACGCCTCTGCAGCCCAACCGCACTAGCGGTGCTGTCTGTGCCTCCCATGCTTTTGTCAACCAGCACGCAGTCCCTCAGGTCTCATCGTTGCGTGAGTTTGCGTGTCTCCACCGTTCACATGCACAGTGGTCCGTCCTTGTTCGAGTCCACGGCACCGCGACTGGCACCGAAACCAACTCACCCATACCAATGCGGCGAGTGCGGCAAGGCTTTTCGTTTACTCAATGCGCTGAATCACCACATCCTGACGAAGCATGCTGGCAAAGCATCCGCCATGGTCGCAGACAGCGACGGCCACCTCACCAAGGTCGGTGACGTGGGCAGCGACAGAAGCGGGGAGTCGCGTGATCTTTCTGATGACCCAGAGGTGACCCACACCCCGTCTCAGGCAGCAGTTGCTCCTGAAGCCCCAACCGCCACGAGCCCGTCCAGCGGCGCCACCTCTAGCCACAACGATGAACCGACGTCGGACGGCGGGGATGACGGTAGCGCACCCGCGGCCGCGGCAAGCGAGAAGGAGCAGGTGTTTGTCTGCACTATCTGCCAAAAAACGTTCCGTCTCGAAGCGGCGCTGCAGCACCACTATCAAGCCAAGCACAACACACAGATGCCGTCAGTAGCGGGCGGCGTCCCCTCTGGTGCTACCGGTGGCGGCTCGCCTATGACCGATGCAGGTCGAGGCGTCGCTCTGGGTGCCGGCTTGGGTATGCCTAGCTCACCCACACCGACTGCGACGGAGTTTGTGCGCCAGCAGGAGACGCTGCTGCCTGACGCCCCTGCCTATCACCTTGAGGTTGCCCCAAACGCACCCGAGGAAAGCGACCTTGCTGTGCATTGGCGATGCGTGAACTCGTGCGTGCTTGTCGGTACGGTCACAGAGTGGTCAGAGGGTTACGTCTTTGAGGATCACGTGCTCCAGCTGACCATTGCGACACGCTTCGAGGCACCATCCCCTGGTGATCCGGACAAGGACTTTCACACAGTTCGCGTGTACGGTGACAGCTTCTGGAGACCGTTCGCGGAAACACTCAAGGTGGGAGACACAGTGGCCGTGAATGGACGACTGCGCATGGTGCCTCAGTTTGACGATGGATTGAAGCGCTACTATCACTACCCTGTGGTGCAGGTCATGCAAGGCACAGGCCTCCTCACACGTCTTTCCCATTGACTGCTGTGAAACCAGCCATTGCAGTAGGTGCACACGACATTGCGCAGCAGAACGTTGGGGCCAACACGTCTGACTGTTTGTTTTGTTGCATTACATTTTTTTTTCTTGTCCCTTTGGTTGCCAACCGGGGCGTCGTGAGGGCGTCAACCGCTCCTTTTCCGATTATCACACAGATGAATAACGCAACAACGACCAAAATACACACACACGCACACTCGTGCTGATGCGCGGTAGTGTCGCTGAGGTGGTCTCCAGATTACTGGGCAAGCGTTCACTTTGTGTGCGTGCTATTTTGTTTTCTTTTTATTCTTTGCACGCTATCAAGGCTCACACAACAGCAGAGGCTAGAATGAGAGGCTCTGTGTCTGTGTGTGTGTAGGTGCGTGTCACTCCCTTTTCTCGGCACCGTGCGCACGTATATATCCGGAACCTCCCTTGCTCTACTTCCCTCTGTCCTTCTATATTCCCCCCCCCCCCCGTTATTTGCCCGTGGCGCGTGACGGTACTGGTGACGCTCGATCTCGCCTAGACGCGAAGACTCTTCAGGATACGAAGGCAGTGACCCAGAAAGGGGCTTCGCTTTCAAGGCAATAACAACAACAACATTCTAGTTTTTATTCGTGAGTCTCCAATGGAATTACTCCGTAAGGTGGATGTGGACGCGCGTGCCTGCTGTGCCATTGGCAGTGAGGTGTGGGCGGCAAGGCAGCAGGGCGGCGTTCGCATACTGACTCTCCAAGGCGATACCTTAGAACCAAACCTGCGTGTACCCATGAACGGTGACGACACCACCCAGGTGTCGAGCCTCATGGCCGTGTTCGACGAGGTCTGGATGTCAACGGTGGGTGGTCAATTGGCGTTTGCCCGTGCTGACGACCGCGTTGTGCATCCTGTTGCGCTGCGTCTCCCTGGTGAGAGTCAAGGCGCCGCCTTGACGGACATGTGCTTTAACGGTCACGTGGCCGCCGTGGCGTCGGAGAGTGGTGCTGTGTTCGTCTTGCATCCCCTTTCCAAGCGCGTGCTCCACTCGCTGCCAACTGTCGCCCCGTGCACAGCCGTCGCGCAATTCTACAGCTTCATCATCGGCGGTGACCGCAAAGGCGACCTGTACGTGTGGGATGCGCTGGAGGGTCACCTCGTTGTGCACCACACGCGCAGCAAGTCTGCAGTCAGCCACGTGCTGCACGAGCGCAGCACAGGCACCATCTGGGTTAGCCGGCAAAACGGCAACCTCGACGTGTACCGGCTGGACGCGCAAGGCCGCGACCTCTCCCTTGTCCGGCGGATTGCCGCACTGGGCAGCATTACTTCGCTCGTTGAGGTGACTGGCCGAGTCGTCGCGACAACGTACGAGCGTGATGTGGTTCTTATTGACGCTGCTTCGGGCGAGGTTCAGCGCCAAGGGTCGAAATCGATTCACAGCTCCTTCGTCGCCGCAGCGTGCAAAGTAGTGCGTCAGGAGACAGCGGAGGTGTGGACCCTTGGGCATGCGGACGGTGCGTGTGTGTGGTGCGTCACCGGTGAGCCTGTCAGCGCGCACCTGCCTCCCTTTCTCCATCCCCGGGAGCAGGCCTTCTTGGTCTCCTCCACACAGGACGACGTGGCACGGGAGAGGACTGAGATGGGTGTCTTGATCCAGGAAGCACGCGGTGCCGCAACGGGGGTGCAGCACGACCTGCGAAAGGCTCTCGAAGAGGCACAGGAGATGCGCCTCCGCGTCATGAAGCTGGAAGAAGCGCTGCATACCAAGGAAGAGCAGATTATTCAACGCGACAAAACGATCAGCGAATTAGAGGCGTCGCAAGCGAAACTGAACAAGGAGGTGACGGACATCGCCTCCAAGCTAGCCACCACGGAGAGGGAGCGCACAACCCTCCAAGGTGAGTTGAGCACAGCCAAGGAGGATGCCTCCAAGGCACGCACAGAGGCAGCCACGAAGCAGACCGAAAAGCTCAAAGTGGACCAAGACGCGTCACAGCTACGCACGGAGAAGAGCAACTTGGAGCAGCGACTCCGAGATGCGGAGAGTCGTGTCGCGGACCTTCAGGCAGAGAACAAGCGCCTGTGCGCCTCCATTGGGGACGTCACGATTGCCCAGAAGGCGGAGCACGACGTTCAGCAGCGCATTTTGCAAAGCAGCGCCAAAGTATCGGAGGAGCTTGACCAGGTGCGGCAACTGAACACCCTCATGAGTGCCGCCCTTGCCTCCACCGTGTACACGATCCGACGCAAAGAGGAGGAGGAGCGTGATCTCACCGCTCTGCTCAACGCATTCCGCCGCAAGGTCGCGGACCGCGTGTCTGACCCGTACCTGTCAGCGCTGCTTCTCGCGTCCATGGTGCGCAATCCGCAGCGATTCGACCTCGACTGCGACGAGTACACGAAATCTCAGCTTATGGACCGTCACGGACCCTTCATTCGCTTCTTGCAGCAGCTCCAGCTCACCGACGGGGACGCATACAACAAGCTGATTCAATACCTCCGCAGCACAGATCACGCCGCGGTTGCCCCTGAAACACGTGCGATTCTGGACCAGTTTGTGACGCTGGCCCTTCGCGATGGCGAGCTTAACGGCGACCTCATCACCACGCTGAAGCGGAGCATTCCCAACGCGGTGGGTACGACTGCAGACGGTGGTCTCAGTGGCCTTAACCTTGGTCCGCTCTCCTCCACGTCTGCCTCCGGCACGGGCCCCGCAACCACGACGACCGGCACTGCTCCCGGTGGCGGCGTCGCAAGCCAAGGCGCACTCCACTCGGACGCCACGCAGAAGAGCGGCACGAGCGGCAACAACACCTCTGTCCCTGGTGCAGGGACAGGCAGCGGCACGCAAGGCGCTGGTGAGAGTAACGGGCGCACAAACGATGCAGTCGGCTCGACAGGCGGAACCTTGACCAGCGGCGGCACGGGCACAGACTTTGGTGCGTACTTGCGTGCCCTCAATGCTGAGAAGGCTGAGGATGACCAGGTGACGGCGTCGTTGCTGCGCGAGATTAGGAGCCAGCGTACCATTGAGGAGAACTTTGGCAAGGAGCAGCAGGCCATGTTTGAATTCGTGCTCAAGACGCGACGGACGCTTGTGGAGTGCTTGGCCCTGCTTCAGCGTCGCACTGTCAGCGCGCGTCAGGTGGTGGAGGCACTCTCCCTCAACACCGGCTCTGGGGCCGTTACGAGTGTCGCCGCAAACGCCGCAGGGACGCCGACAACTTCCAGCGCCTCCAGCAAAGGTGCGCTGCCGCTCGACAAGATTTTCGTTGGGATAATGGCGGAGCTGGTGGAGCTGACAACCACGATCGTGTCGCGGTTCCTCACCGCGGCGGAGAAGCGCCGTTTGAACGTCTCGTGACCGAGACTGGCATCACGGCGTGCTCACTGGCTGTCTTTGGATGTGTATCTGTGCGTGTGTGGTGTTGTCCCACCCCGCCCTTCAAATTGTTCTTCGTCCGTTCGTCACTTTTGGGGTTAACACCACCGTATGTTCTAGATTATATTTTGTTGGTTTTGCCAACATATTAGATGCATTTTTTTTTTCAATCACCCAGACCCGCTAGATGCAATTTTTTTTTTTTGATGCGACTCTGGTGCGGCACAGCCGACTGTTCTTCTAGATTATTGTTATTGTTTCAGAGGTCAACCCGAACTGTTTAGATCAATTCTACTACACACGAGAAAATCAACATCTTGATGGCCACTCTGTACAATCGTGGCTTCTGCGATCTTGTGCAGGATTTCATGAACAGCGTAGTGCAGACATACATGCCGTGTTCTCTGCCCGTTTTGGTGCGAGTATCCTTCTATTCTGTGTTGATCTGATGCTGGTTGTTTGCGTCACAAGAGGAGCACATCATGCCTGCTTTTTTTTTTTTTTTTTTTACGCTTGGCGATGCGGTGTTCGTTGCGACGGCGACCATGGTGGCAGTTGGCCCCCCTACCCCTTCTCGCAGAAAAAAAAAACATCATCGAAACGGCAAGCCATCTGCCCCCCTCCACACTCTCTATTCAACTTCTTTCTTCTCCGTCTTCTTTCCTTCACAACTTATACTGCGCGTACTTGCTGCGGCTACGATGACGCACAGATTTGGTGTAGATTACCAGTGAGATCACCCCCCCCCCCTTCCCTCCTCACATTTTGTACTTGCTTCGCCTTCCCCCGTTGATAAGATGGCGGACAGCAGCACACAGCCACAGCAGCCCCACGAAATCTTGATTAGTGGGACGCTGTATGACATCTCCAACTTCAAGCATCCTGGTGGCAGCGTGATCAAGTTTTTTGCCGGAACCGGTGACGCGACGCTGCCGTACGAGCAGTTCCATCTCAAGCTCCCCAAGGCCGCTCGCATTTTGAGCAAGTTGCCCTCCCGCCCTGCCCCGCCCACGCACGATGTGGATCCCAAGGAGCAGGCACGGCTGGAGAAGCTGACCAACGATTTCGAGGAGCTGCATAACCAGTGCGTCAAGGAGGGACTGTACGACGCCAGTATTCCTCACATTATTTACCGTCTCCTTGATCTGTTTGTGGTCCACTTTATCGGCCTCTACATTCTTTTCAAACTGCCTTCTTTGTTTCCTATCGGCTTGATTCTCCTCGGCATTGGTGAGGGCCGTTGCGGCTGGCTGATGCACGAGGCAGGGCACTACAGCGTCACAGGCCACCGGTGGGTTGACATCAAGCTCCAGGAGTTTCTGTACGGTTTCGGCGATGGCATGAGTGGTGCCTGGTGGCGTGTGCAGCACAACAAGCATCACACGGCCCCACAGCACGAGAAGCACGACGCAGATCTCGAGACGCTTCCGCTCGTTGCGTTCTGCAAAAACATCGCAAAGCGTGGGAAGAAGAGCCCCATCATTCGTGGCTGGATTTCCGTTCAAAAGTACCTCTTTGCACCTGTGACGTGCTCGCTCGTGGCGCTCTACTGGCAGCTCTACATGCACCCCCGCCACATGTACCGCACCAAGCGCTACTTTGAGGCCTTCTGCACGGCGCTTCGCTGGGTTACCGTTGGCGTTATTTGCTACAAGCTGCATGTGACCTTCTGGCAGGGCTTGTTTGGCTATCTCTTCTCGCAGGCATTTGGTGCGGCCTACATCTTTGTCAGCTTTGCGCTGAATCATAGCCACCTCCCTGTTCTCGCACGCGACGATAAGATGCGTCACTACGTTGAGTACGCCAGCATTCACACCATGAACGTGAGCCCCAGCCTGTTTGTGAACTGGTTCATGGGATATCTCAACTATCAGATTGAGCATCACCTCTTCCCTTCCATGCCTCAGTTCCGTTTCGTGAAGCTGGCGCCGCGAGTGAAGGCCATGTTCGAGGCGAACGGGATCGAGTATGTGACCATGCCGTACCTGGCGGCAGCAGGCAAGACCTTCGCCAACCTAGGGATGGTTGGGGAGTACATCGTGTCCAAGGAATAGACGCAACACAACAACAGCACCGATCAGAGAAGGAAAAGAAAAAAAAAAGCGAGGGCAACGAGACGAAGAGACTACGAGGGCCGTTGCGCAGTGCTTTTGCGCCACAAAAGGTTGACGCAATGTGAGTAAAGCCCGTCAAGCAATCGAGGTGATCTAGCGCTCCACTTCCTCCAACGTCTTTTATTTTTTTTTTCTTCTCTCTCGCGTATAACCACCACCACAACAACAAAAAACTAGTAAACATTAACAAGAATGCAAAAAAAAAACTGCCACAAATACACAGATAATTCGGCGCCAACTGCAAAGCACGTACAACGCCTCTTTAAATCCACTGGCACTACATTTTCGCTTTTTCTTACAACTCACCTTCATATCTTACCCTAGTTTTCCTGTGTTTTGTCTTCTTCGAGCTTGCGTTCCTCCTTTTGTCTATGTGCGTTGTTGGCGTCGAGCACAGCGCAGTCGTTCATCTATCGCGCGCTCATTGTCGAATACTCGGAATAGTCAATTATTTGCGGTATTCAGTGTAGCAGCTCTCTTTCTCTCTCGTTTTTATATTTCGCTCAACTTGTCTCCCAGAGTCGCAGGATTGTACGCCGCAAGCACGTCGGCGGTGTTCTTCCTTACACAAGCAGCTGCACGCGATGCTCGTGTGAAGCGGATGCACTGGCTGTTGCCGTCCTCACTTTTTTGTGTTGGTTGGCGACGCCTACAGTTTTTGATTTCGTCCTCTTACGCACAACATCTGCCACGCGTCACAAATGTACACCGCTGCGAGTCACATCGCTGCCACAGGGTGCAGGACATCTATCGCGCTGCATGCGTTCACAACGTGCATTCGGCATTACCCATCTCATTTTTTTTTTGCTCCCCTTCTGTCGTCTCTCGTGCCGCGTGTTGGATTGGTAAAATAACTTTCCTCGCGTGATTCGACAAGCCGCGCCAGGTCGTGCTTAGTCGGCCTCCGTTCTCCTTTGTTTGTTTGTTTACTTACTTCGACTCAAGTGTGGCGTAGATGTCTGAAAAGCACTCCTCCGATGACGAGAGTGAGGTTGTGTCATCGGCCACCACCAGTTCAGCAGACGACTCATCAGAGGGTGGCGAGGGTCTCTCCTCGCTCGCTCAAGCGTCTGGTGTGAACGGTGTTACACAACAACTGACGGCGCTATCGACGCGGCTTAAGCTCTCACGGGAGCAGCGGCGGCGAAGGTTGCTCTCGCAGCGTAACCTTGGCCAGCGGCAGCTCATTGAGAGCCCTGCGTTTGCGACACGGCTAGACGCGCTCAACGACGACGACGCTGTTCTGCTGAGCTGCTTTTCCAATCATGCCCTCTTTGAGCGACTTTGCGAACGCGTGCAGCAACAGGGCCGCGACCCCACGCGGAGCGCCGCACCTGCCGAAGACCTGCTAGCGGACGCCAACCCACTGTTCCACCTTCGTTACGCCATGCCACTCCGCACACTCGACTCGTCGGACGCATCGTCCGCGCACCCCAGCAGCTGGTACGCGGCCGCACCTGATCCCTTCTGGTGGAGGGAGGTGCTACACACGCCAGAAACACAGCGACAGGCACCTGCTAGGCACAACAACGTAGCGGACCTCAAGGGTGCTACCGGTACGGGTCGTAAACGTGGTCGCGGCGACAAGCCCGTCGCGTCGACTTCGGCGGGTCTCGTGGCACAGTCCGCGAGGGCGTGGGAGAACCACTTGGCGACGGAGCTCTCCAAGGAGGGTGAAACGGTCGAGAGCTTCCGGCAAGCGTCGAACAAGGTCAGCTACATTGACAAGGCCTTATTTCGTCAGCAAGTTGAGCAGAACGAGTATCAACGAGAACTCGCGCTCCAGGCTCGGGCACGCGATCTTGCCGAGAAGCGAGCGATCCGCCGTGGTGAAACGGCTGACTAGAGAAATCGCGTGTGTGCGGGTGTGCCCCAACGGTACGTGTTTCCGTCTTTCCTTTCACTCACACACCCTCTTCTTCTTTTTTTTCCCCCGAGCGAGCATTGCTCACAACTGCAAAGAGAAACCGGGTTCTAACTGGAGAGGCTTATTTCAGTCGTTGCTGTGACTGTGACGTTCGTGTCGGTCTCCGCGTTCCACAAAGGCGCGCAGCACCACACTGGCTCTGTCATATTGCTTGACAGAACAGCCACGTATTTCTTGTTCAGATCGTGACGCAATTATTCCGCACACCGCTTCGATGTTTTCCCGCCCTTGATCTTGACTTCAACCATCCTGGTCTCGTCTTCGTCTTGTCGATTTATCACGGATGAACCGCCGTGGGCTTCTACCTCTCTCTCTCCCCCCCCCCCCCCGAAACTAGCTTGCACAACTGGTTTAGTTTTCAACACTATTGCTTTGTTTGTATTTGCGCAAATCCCAACAATGGGTTACTCGGCCAAGATCACTCGTGGCGGGAACAAGAAGCGTGTCAATCAGGGTCGCCTCGAGGCGAAACTGAAGGCACAGGGCATGAAGGAACACACCATGACAACCAAGGAAACGGTTGCCGCCAAGCAGGCCCTCAAAGAGCGTTCTCAAGCGATTTCTGAGCGTCTCAAGTCACTGGCTCAGCAAAACCAGAAGCAGCAACCAGCGGCTCCACAGAAGCCGACCGCCATCGTGCGCATGGCGAGCAAACCTGCCAAGTCTGCCGAGAAAAAGAAGTAGCCATCACGTGGAGTGGCATGTGTGACTGTGCTTGTGGGTTGGCTAGCACAGCAGCCCCTCTCTCCTCTTTACTGACCCGCACGTAATGATAATATCTTGCGCTTAATGATTTTTCTGCTGTGCGTGTGAGCATCAGAGCACGCCAAAAGGTTTCACGAAACAGAGAACACAGTAGTTTGCATCCAATGTATATCCAAAAGGATTGATCCCGGAGGAGCTGGTTCTTGACAGCGATCCTTGGCCTCCCCCCCCCCGCCCCCTCTCCTCCACCTTCTCCCCCGCCATTGCAGTGGCTACCGGCATCTCAGGTGCCCTGATTCCTTTCGCGCGGGCCTAACACGTACAGTCTGGCTCTCCGATCACGGACGCACACACATGTATCTATATATCAAGTATCCATCGCTTCTCCTTCGCTCCCACTTCGCTATCCTTGTGACTGTTTCGGTCTTGTTCTTTGTTTCCTTCCCTCTGCTCCTCTGTCTTCTCCGATCTCGTTCTTCTCTGGTGGGCCTTGTAGTCTTTCCGTCACAGACCCCACCACACAGCCGCTTTCCCAAGTTTTTCCGCGAAAATGATGCGCCGTATGATCACGAAGCCCGTCGCACGCCGTGCGGCCGCCGCCACGTCCGCTCTGGTGGTCTGCCCTCGCCAGGCCTCCACC
>JASANS010002191.1:0-27570 GCA_030849605.1 Wallacemonas sp. 195SL | reverse complement strand
TATGCTGCGCCTCGGCGTCGGCGAGCTCGTGCTCCAGGCGTGCGGCGTCGGGGCGAGGCTCCCGGCGGGCTTCGTCACGCTCCCGGGCTGCTTCCTGGGGGGCCGCAGTGGTGGCATGCGTGGCCCTGGGGGGCGTCGGCGCTTGTCGGGGTTGGCGTTCTCGGCGGCCATGGTGCGCGCTCGGCGGCCCGCCGCAGCGCGGCCCCTGGGGCCAGCCCCCCCCCCCCCCCCCCGCACACGAGGGGTGGCCGGGGGAAGCACGCGCGCAAGGGGTGGCTTTTCTGGGATCTTTGGAGCGCCGCCACCACACAGCGTGTTGGTGGGGACCGAGTAAGGTGGGTAGTTCGTCGGTAGCTCGTCACCCGATCTGCTACCCTTACTGCCGTGCGTCAAAAAAAAAAAAAAACGTTGTAGGAGAAACCCCAACCCTAACGAATCCGTCATTTTATTTTTCAATAGCACACCGGAAAGCATGGTGCGCAGTAAGTGTGTGAGCTGCTCGAGGCTGTGGTCCCAGAGGCGCTTCTTAGGCAAGGGGATCCGCTGGGGGGGGGGGGGCACAGTCAACATTGCACGGCACTGTGGTTTCTTCTTGGTGTGGTCTGTTTTCATCGCGCTGTGTGGTGGTGGATTGGCTGTGGGGGCTGCGGCTGGCGCTTCCTGTTCCTGATCTCTGCGGTGGCAGGGGGTATCGATGGACCCCTGCCAAATGGGGGCCGGCGTGGCTGGCGGTTGGGTGTTGCTGCTTGGTGTGGCGCGCTTGTCGCGGTCGTGCAGCAGGCGGTGGGGTGTCGGGTGGTTTGTCGTTGTGGGCTGTGGGGGTTCGAAGTGGGGTCTGGTCGCCCCGCTGCTTGGCGCGGACCCCACCCCGGCTGGGGCGTGGCGGCCGGTCGGCCGGGCTGTGCTGCGGGCCCGTGTGGTGCCGGCTTGGCGGGTGGGGAAGGAAGCCCCCGCCTGCCCGTGTTGCCGTGGCATCGCGCTGCGATGTCCATTCACCGCGGCCGAAGGCTTGATGACGCGGTTGGGTTGGCGTCCGCTGTTGCCCGCCGCGCCCGCACTTGAAGCCACGTCGAGTTTGCTCTCGTCGTTCTCAAAAACTTTCAATGTGTTGATTCGCGGAACACGCCGAGGCAAGATGGTCGAGTGGTCCAAGACGTCACGTTCAGGTCGTGATCTCCCCTGGAGGCGTGGGTTCAAACCCCACTCTTGTCAAACCTTTTTTTGGACCTTGTTTTTCGTATTCAGCGAGCGACGAGAGGAGAGAGGTGGAAGGGACAGATGGGTGTGACGAATACTTTTTTTTTTTTCGTGGGAGGAGCTAGGGGCAGGGCACGGCCTAGGGCTCTGGGTAGTGCAGGGCGGCGCGGACCCATCGTGCGTGATCGCACTGTGTGATTCAAGAACGGCGAGGTGTGTGTTAGTGTGTGTGTGTGTGTGTGTGTGTGCGCATGACGCGGCCACATGTGGGCGTGCAAGAACAGAAACAGGAAGTAAGGGACGATAAGTGCACAAACAATAAAAAAAAGGGGGAGAAAGGTAGTTTTTTTTTTGTTGGAAACAGAATATTCTGTTTCTTAGATATCTTAATTAGTCTTGTCCTCGTCCGCCTTGATGGCACCCTTGAGGACGTTGAAGAAGTATCCGAAACCGATCGTGGTCATCACGTGACCGAAGCCGGCGGACCAGGTGATGAGGCGGGAGGTCTGCTCATCCTTACCCAGGACGGTCAGAGTGCCGTGAATGATCATCATCATCATGGTGATGCCGATGCCCATGCTGTACGTGGCGTAGAACTTCTTGTAGTTCTTCTGCTGAGACAGCTTGAACTGCTTCTCAAGGATCAGAACAACCAGAAGAAAAATGGTGCCGAGGGAGAAGCAGTGGCTGTGGAAGGCGCGGAGCTGGGTGGGGAAGGAGCGGTCAAAGCCCAAGTGGCGCGTCAGCTCGCGGTAGTAGACGCCACCAGCGAGGCCGATGACGGTGTATCCCATGCTGGCTCGCGCGAGCTTTTCCATTTGACTGGGCATTTTCTGCGGAGTTAGTGCGGGTGTGTGTGGGCTGTGTGCTTTGTTTATTGCGGTGCTGAAGTTTCAGTTGCCACCAGGAGGAAAAAGAGAGGAAAAAAAAAGAAGAAGGGGCGTTGGGGCGTCGGAGTTATTTATTTATTTTGATTTGGTGAAAGAAGCGGAGGGTGCGCAGGGGAACATGCTCAGGCTACGGCAACTTGACCACGGAGCGGGGAGAGCAAACCATCCGTTCGCGGGGGACGACAAGCTTTCTTTTCCCTTTTGTTTTCTTATCTAGCTGGTTACTGTCGCAATTACACATCTACAGAGCGCAAAAAGCGAAAATGAGCAGGCGCACCGTGCTCTCCTGGCTCTTCGCCTCGTTTACGTGTGCGCGGACGCAGTTGCGACTTCCTATGAAACTTGTGCCATCGCGCGCCCACCTATTCGCTGGTAGGACATAGAGGAACGTGTAGGAACGTGCTGAATGATGTCATCGATGGTAGAACACAAACACAGTCAAGAGACGCACCAAAACAAATCAACAGCCTTTTTTGAAAGGAACAAGAACAACAAAAAAGAAAAAGAACAGAATTAAAAAAAAAGATTGAAAACACTGTTGTGCTTGAATCATCGTTGCAGCACATGGACTTCCTCACAGCACACAACAAACCACATGCTACCCCACACATAGTCATGCCAGACAAGGGAACGCGGTGCTGGCTCGCATTGTGATGCTCCTGCGCAGCACACGTCACCCTTTCTCTCACTGCCACTGCCCGTCGTCTCGCTCTCGCCACCACCTGGTCCTGAATCCGCCATGGCGTGCGAGAGGCGGGGCCACAAAAGAGACGAAGGAAAAGTCCAAACAACGCAAAAACAAGAAAGAAAAGCCGGAGAAAACAAAACAGAGTACATCAACAATACACGGCAACATCTGAGAGGTCGTGTCGACGAAAACGCAGTGAAAAAAAAAAACACGCAAAGAAAAAAAAAGAAGAACAGAAACTAAAACGAGACGGAAACAGGAGTTGTCTTTCGAACGAACGCGTTGCAATAACAACAACAACAACAAAAGAACAGACAGAAAAAAAAAAAAATACGGAGCCCCCCCACCAGGGCTAGAGTCTCGGCAGAAAGATGGAAACAAAAACCCTCAAGCAAGGAAAGAGACAGCAACATGTAGGACACAGAGATAGAGTTCGGAAGGCATTGTCTTTCCTGTCACCCTCTCTCTCACACACGGCCGTTCTCTGCCCAAGCTTTCACAACAGCTGCATTTTTTTTTCTTTTCTTTTCTTTCTTTCTTTTCTCAGGCGCTTACTTGCACTCATCTACCAGCACTTGCTTCGCAGATTTGGCGGGACGCTTGGCCGGGAAGTACTTCTCCGTCAGGACGTACGCGATGATGATGGTGACGGAGGCGACGCACATGATGCAGAACGACGCTGCAGCCAACGCAAAACCAGCAGACAGCACGTAGTACTGTGCATGGTAAGCGTACGCGGAGTCACACCATTTGCCGTAGTAGATCTTCAGCTCGAGGGCGACCTGCACGAGGGAGCTGACGAAGCCGAGGCACGAGAAGATCACCGCGGGCATGCGAGTACCCACCATGCTCTTCCACATTAGCAGCCCGAACAGGCCGGCGAAGGCGTTGAAGGCACAGGAGATGACACTGAAGGACTCCGCCGCGCGGAAGTAGCGGATAAGTGGCGTGCAGCTAAAGTCCTTCACCCACGTGTTCACGCGGCTGGTGGGGGCGGTCAAGTTCCAGTCGAAGCGGCCCACCCGTGATCGCCACAGCAGCACATCCGTCACCTGCCGAGTCGCCTCATCCTTGTAGAACCAGTGCGTCAGCGGGCACGACACGGTGGAGAAGAGCATCGCGATCAGCGCGAGGCAGGTGAAGACGTGGATAGCCTGGTCGACGGAGCGGGCATCCATCGGGAGGAAGAGCTCGTTGGAGGCGATGATGCCACCAAAACCCATAAGCACCCAGGCCGTTACGGTGAGGCCAAAGCCTGCGTAGGGCTCGTAGAGCTGTGAGTGGAAGCTGGAGCCGACACCGCAGTCCGCGAAACTCCAGAGGTAGATGTTGAAGTTAAAGGAGACCTCAATCGTGAGGCTGCCAAACGCGAGCCCAGCGAAGACGAGCATGATAATGTAGACGGGGCGGTTGGCCTTGGTCAGAATGAGATGCACAATGCTGAAGATGAACGTCAGGAAGCAGAACGCAGAGGATGCAATCGCGAAGGCCTGCAGAGCGCGAACACGGCGTCGCACCGGCCAGCAGTAATCACCAGCCTTTTGGGTCACAGTGGGCTGCCCGTGCACCTTGAACTCGGTCTTGAATGGGTAGAAGAGGGACTCCGTGCTGGGTCCGCCACCGGGCATGTACTGCTGCTTGCGGTACCACGGAATACCGACCGACACCACCGTGAACACGAGCGCGACAAAGGACATGAGCACGAACAAGACCGGCCCCACAAGCACCGTGCGCGGCGGTGGCGGCGCGGGCGGAGCCGTGAGAGACAGTGGGGGGAAGTTCTCTTCATCGGAGGCGACCTTTTGCGATGATGAGGTCGTCCTGTGGTCGTCCGTCTGCTTGTTGGCGGAAGTAGACATGATACAGCTACGGCGAATGCACTGATGCTCACTAAAAGAAGGAGAATTATGAAGAGAACTAAGTGTGATGCAGAGGCACTGAGAGAAATTGTGAGCTGGGACAACACACACACACACACACACACACACAGAAGATACTAGAACAGAGGGGGAACCTAAACGAAAAAAGAGAAGGCAATACTGCCCTGGTGAAGAATCCACGTGGTTTCCCAAGAAGCAAGAGAGTAAATGATCTTTAAAACAACGAGACGAACGACAGAAAAAAAAACCAGATTTCACAAAGAACTATTTATTCTTTTCTTCCCTCTCTTTGCTTTGTAAAAATATATGCTTGCTATGCGTGTGGAAAGATAGAGAATACGAAGAAAACGAAGGGAATCAAGTTAAAAGTGATGGCCATCATTTAGCAAGGGAAAGGGAGCGTGACATGCAGCTGGTGGCGCGCTGGAAAGCATCAAGAGCGCAGTTGTGGGTGAGCCAAGGGAGAAGGTAAAACAATAACAATAAAACAGCTACGGCAACAGAGAGACTTGTAGAAGTGCACTGTTTTTTTTTTGTTTCCCCCATCGACATGTCGGGGTCAGGGATTATTTTACTTTTGTTTTATTGCACTTAAAG
Source organism: Wallacemonas sp. 195SL (assembly GCA_030849605.1). NCBI lineage: Eukaryota > Euglenozoa > Kinetoplastea > Trypanosomatida > Trypanosomatidae > Wallacemonas > Wallacemonas sp. 195SL. Next base: position 22,318 of record JASANS010002191.1, on the reverse strand, counting down.
TGGTCGCGCAACAGCAAGAAAGGCAGTCGACATACAGAAAAAAAAAAGTTAGTTACTGTGCGGCCCATTAATCGGTGAGAGAGAGAGAAAAAAAAGAACAGAAAGAAAAGAAACAAAAAGCACACCACTCCGATGCGGCGCAACAGAGGCCACATACACAAATCAAAAAGATAAAGGCGGGTGCTTTTTGTCACCTTGGTCACTTTCTGTTGTACTTCAGTGCTGCTCGAACGCGACGGAGGGTCCATTCGGCTTTTGCACCCGAAGAATGAGCCGGCGCATCCCACCGTCCGCATCCACCCGCTTCACCACATCGACTTCCAACCCGTAGCGTCGGCACGACACGGTGAGTTCTTCTGCACCACCACCAGTGCCAAAGTAGAACACCTTGGAGGCAATGTACGCCACACCCGTCTGCGGCTTGAGCCAGCGGAAGAGAAGAAGGGCCAGCTTGGCACAGGCCACCTCGTCAAACGTGACGTCGGTGCCCAGGATGAGGTCGCAGCCTGCAGGATCCACCGCGCTGTCCCACCGCAAGCGCTCCCAGTCCCCCGCGACGAACTGCACATGCGGGGCGAGATGGGTGCCTCCAGAGGCTGTTTCCGCAAAAAGAATCGACGCCGCCACGTTTGGCCGTGTGCACGTGTCAAGGACTTCCTCGTTGTAGTCCATAAAGATGACACGACGCGCCCCGAGAGCGATCGCGGCGAGACCCGGAATGCCTTGACCACATCCAACTTCAACAACCACCGGCGCCGACGACGCCGGGGAGGACGTGGCCTGTGGTGGGAACAGATGAGGCCACTCATGGGCGTGTTCCGCCAGGTACTTCCCCAAATCCGGCGCGCAGGACCAGACCTTGAGACCACCGTAGTATTTCCCTTGAACAATGTCTCGACCTTCCCGCTTGGATTCGTGGGAAAGCGGAAGAGTCGGAGCGGGCCGTGTGGCACTCGCCGTGCCCTTTTCTTGCGGCTCCATCGCATAGGTGAGAGCGGGCAATTCAGGTGCCGTTTGGTAACAAACCGTGATGGCTGCTGAAGGGTGTGCTCGCGGAAATGCCAGTTGAAGAGGCTTCGTCATCGTGGCGAGCGGCTGCGACGACGCGGAGGACGGGTACGCGCGGGCCCACGCGGCTAGCTGTGACTGCCGTTCAGGCCCATCCAGGCAGGTCCAGGGGAACGCCGCCATTGGGAGATCTGGAACAGGTGCCGCCTCCGCCTGTCCGTGAGCTGCCAGGGCAGGGGGAGAGGGTGAAGCGTCATCTCCAAAGTCGAAGAAAAACCCGCCAGCACTGGCCATCGGAGTGTGTGCGTGTGTGTGTGTTGCTTTTTTTTTTTTTTAAATTGCTCTTGTGTTATTTGTGCGTGAATCGACGACACACCGACAGAAAGGCTGAAGAAAACACGCAAAGACAAAACTGAAAGGAAAGCGCAGAGGGGGAGTGTGAGAAGCAGAACCGGAGCACGGCGTAAGAAGCTGACAATTGATGCCGCCATTGGAGAAGTCAGATACGCAGAAGAAAACCCTCGATGCTCTGTTCGCCAATGCAAAGAGGTGAGGTAGCAGTAGGGGGCAGCAGAGAACGCCATGACGGCGTCGAACGTACACACACCCTGAAAAAAAAAAAAAAAAGAACGGCTCACCACCCTACCGTTCCCCCTTGTCAAGATCCACACAAGACAAAGCGTGGAAAAAAAAAAACAAGGACAAAAAAAGGTTAGCTGTATATGTCAGGTCATTTTTTTTGTATTTGGTTTGCTTGTATTGTTCCATTCAGGAATTCTGATGTGAAGACAGAAATGCCCATGTAGACACACACACAACGATACAGACTTGATTGCCACTGCCTTTCAGACGTGCTTCTTCTGCCAAGGGCTCACGTGTAGACGCGACCAAGGTGGTAGAAGAGACGATGCTTCGATTGCTGTTTCTCCGCGTAGTCGTAGGATGTGTATCCGCGACCATTCAGCATCTCCTCAATGCTCTTCGAGTACACGTGATTGACAGAGCCGTTGTACAAGTCATTTACGCCACGCGGCAAGACGCGATTCATGAACCGTTGGTAGGTGTTCTGAAAGCGCACGTAAGGGTTGACGTGCTTGACACGCTCATAGTACAAACACCGATCGGTCATTTCACGCAGGGCGTCACCGTTCGTCCCTCTCTCGTCGCTAAACTGCTTCACGGCGTCGTAAAAGTGCCGCGAGTAGGCATCCACCTGGTTAAGCAGCTGAACCCCATCCTCCAGGGCCATGGCGAGCCCTTGGAGCCAAAAAGGATGTGAATAGTGAGCGGCGTCGCCAATGAGAACAGCAGAAGGCAGCCCCACGCTGTTGTGGTAGTTCTCGCAGAAGATTGTCGGTGCCGGCGTGACAACGTGCCTAGGCGCAAAGGACACGAGCTCCGCATTGGGGTCAGCTTCGGCGATGTCTTTCAGGTACTCACGCAGGACGTCGCTGTCAGTCATGCTTTGCAACTCCCCAATGGGGGCGTAGGCCATGACGGAGAACATGTTGCTGCCCTCGATACGCGGGAACGCGAAGACGGTCGGCACTTGGTAGGCGGAGCGGATGTGGTAGCTGGACGAACTTGTGACTGGCTGTGTGCGACGACGATGCAGCCAGCGGTGAATGTGGTCTGCGCTGAGCTTGTCGCTGCGTAGAAGGTACCATCGCGTGCCGAAATCGACGTCCGCGGCGATGCCCTCCACGTCTAGGAGGTCGCGCAGGTGGGAGTTCACACCTTCGGCGCCGATGAGAAGGTCATAATCCACCGCGTCCTCTGCGGCTAGTTTTTCCCACTTGAGAGGGTTGAGCGTGATGCTGGTGTTCTTCCGACGCTTACGGCGCTGCTCAGCCGCTGCGGCGACGACCGCGGCTGTTCGCTCGGCAGGATTGGAGACGAGATCGCCGCCTGCATCGGCACTGCCCAGCAGCGCCGCCAACCACTCCTTCTCTTCACGCTCCGCCACACTGCCCTTCCAAGGACCGACTGACAGCTGTTGCCGGAGCGTGTACGCAGCTTCGATGGTGTGGCGATAAAAGATCTGAAGGTTCCCCACGGGATCCTCAGCGCCGTGGCCAGCCGCCGCACGCTGCGCCAGATCTGCCAAAGCGGTCGTCGCGTGTCCTTCAAGGTGTTGACGAAGGAGGAGGAGATCCATGGACAGCATCTTGACTGCAAAAGGGTGGTGTTCGACGAGGCCGCGTGTGAGCCAGCCGTTGTACGCACCTGGGTGGTCAAGCACGCCCGTCACAGGTACGCCGAGCTGACGCAATGCGCCAACGCGCAGGCCTGCCGCCTCGAGGGAATCAACAGCACGTCGCGTGAGCAGCGCGTACCGCAGCTCAGGGAAAGGGCCAAAGTCATCGAAGTCGTTCGCAGCCTCCTCGCTTTCGTCTGGGGCCTCGGTGGTCTGGCTTCCAGCAGCCCTGGAGGACGTGACGCGAGACGAGAAGTGGGGACGAAGGAGCGGGCCACGATAGGACTGTCGCTGAGGGACCTCCGCCACGCTCTCCGACGCGGAGGCTCCTTCGTTTTCCTCGTCGGGCTCACCGTCAAGGTGATCTGCCGACATCGAGGACGCCTTCATCGCCTCTTTCGGAAAGGAGAGAGACGGGATGCGCGAGAACGGGGCGCCGCGCTCAATCACGGTCGTGTGCCAGCCACGTAGGGCGAATTGTGTGGCCGCCGTAAGCCCCACCACGCCAGCACCCGAGATCACGACGGTTCCCTTGTGAGGCGACGGTTTTCCAGCCACCACGGGCTGCCAGTGCTCACCTCTTACGGGGTACGCGCGATTACTCATGGTCTCCAGATAAAGATCCTTCGGGAGCTCGTTCGTCTCAAGCCTGCGTCCGGTGCCATCTGTGTAGCGGTTGGTGGACGCAAGTAGTCGACGTGCGCGACGCAACATGCGGAAGAGAGAGATAGAGGACCTGGTGAGTTTTTTTTTTGCTGTTTTACCTTTTCTGTCGCTCCTTTTGTTCCTCGTTTTTTTTCTCTTGGCTAAAAAGAAAAAAAAACTTCTTCTGTATGCTCAGCCTACAACGAGACAAAGGCGTTTCTGACTGTCGCAGAGAGATAAGGAGAGATGCACAAGTGTTGGGGCGTGAATGTGAATGAATGAGAATGCGATCATCAGTGGGACGTGCTCATAGGATGGGTTAACAAACACAACACATGACAAGCATTTGTACTTGGCTGTTGAGAGAGAATTCATTTGCGAAACGGGCTTCTTAACCCCCCAAACAGAAAAATAATAATAATACTGTATGATGAGCGAATGTGGCACAAGATGGGCATTGAGAGAAAGCCGTTTGTTGACTCGTGCCTTTGTTCTCATCCATTTGCGATGTGTAGACTCAGTCGTAGACGTGTGAGTGTGTGTGTGAATCTTTGCATGTCGGTTGAACAGACCTGTGAAGAGAGGGGAATTGCAGTTTCTCAAAGAGGAAACAAAACAAAAAGGAAAAGACAAAAAACCAGACAAAAAAAACACCCTGATATATTCCATCTCCTGTTGAATGAAGGTCACCAACTGGGACGGGAATCGGCTCTGCCCATCTCTGGGTCTCTAGCTGGTGAAGCGTGGATAGTGGACACGGTCACAAGCAGCTCCTCCACCTCCGTCAGCATGCCCGTTGTGCGAAACCGCCTTAGCACTTCCTGCGCCGCCTCCGGAGAGACCAAGCGAGCCTGGCAGAGCTGGGCGAAGGACCGCCACACCACACGGTGTGCCTCGGTGGACATCACCGTCACCGGCACCCGGGTGAGCCACATCACAACCGTCTCTGACGGGGCTGGCAGCACTGATGGCGACGACACCACCTCTGCAGACGCGTGCGACGCCCCGACAATGGCGAGAAAGTCCGTCATGGCCTGCAGACCGACATCCCCGCGTCGTGCGAGGCGAGCGGCACGGAGCAAAGTGAGAAACGCGTGCGGTCCTTCCAGCCGCTTGTACGGCTGGCACCACAACACATCGTAGAGACGCACGGTGAGCGGGAGGTCTGTCGCGGCGTGACGGAGTATTTCCACCAGCACACGCTGTGGGAGCAGCGGGTGAGACGCAGGGCCACCAAGGCGTGCCTCGTTGCCGGCACCATCTGCCAACTCCACAGGCTGCAGAGCAACCAAATCAAAGCACGTGACTGCGAGTGCGGCAGCACCATGCACTGTGCGCGTCTCAGCTTCTGTGGACGAAAGAAGGCTCGGAGGCCATGGGCACTTGCATTGATCTACCTGGTCTGCAAAGAGGACATCGAGTCGGAGGCGCTGAAGAATCAGAAAGGCCATGTACTGCTGCACGGCTGTCGGGCGGCCGTGGGTCTTGCGGAGCGTGGTGAGTGAGAAGCGGAGAAGACGCATCCCGTCTTGCCAGGTGTCGCACGCGACCTGCACAAGCGACTCGGACAGCCTCAGAGGCACAAAGTGGACCGTGTGAGGTATGATGGCTAATGAAGGCAGCGTGAGAACGCGGAGAACATCCGCACCGATGGCCGTCGCCGCCGGTGCACGTTCGATAGGGCTGCCATCGGATGCGAGAGCGGCCTCTGCAAGACCCTCCATGAGGGCAGGCCAGGCATCACTGACGCACAGCGCAGTCCCTTCGTGACCAGCTTTGTTCGACACCATGTTGGGGTGTGCTTTGGAATGTGATCTGCGAGAGGACGACTGGAAACGAGATTGGCTCGCGACGAAGCGACGAAGCGCGTCCTCCGATGCGTTTTCCAAAGCTTCAATCGCAAGCGCCACCTTGCGCCAGCCGTGACAGGTCTCCACAGACGGAGAGGCATGCGTTCGTGCCGGCTGGAGTGGCAGAGCCTCCTTGTGCATCAGTGCATCCCACGCCGCCTTCGCTTGGTCATCACCAGAAACAAACATGTGAAAGAAAGCGTCGCGAAGAGCCGGATGACGGCGGGTGGCGTGCCCGACATGAGCAAACGGGGCGAGCAAGACACTGCCACAGGCGATGGCGGACGCGGAGACATCGGTGCGTGTCTTCTGGGCAGCGATGGACTGCTGTAGGGTTTGCGAAAGAGACACAATTACCGCCTCGGCAGTCTCCTCGGCAGTCTCCTCGGCAGTCTCCTCTCCCTCCGCCGTCGTCGAAGCCACTCGCCGCACACCTTGGAGAAGCTCGTGAAACACAGACGGGGTCAGGCCGCCTTGTGTGGACCCGGTGCACACCACCAACATCGCCACAGCCACGACACGGCGAGTCCACTCTTCTGGCACCGGTGTGTGCGTACTCGCGATGGCGACGAGGGCTTTGAAGACGTGCAGCGCATCCCGCCAGGTGCCAAGGATGAGGCTCAACGCTGCCCAGCTGCGAAGCGCGTGGCTGCCAAAGACGGGTCCATTTTCACCTTCCGTGAGCGTGCTGACCACACCAAAGCGGCTGGCCCATCGCGATTGAATCTCCACAAGAGCCGCGCGCGCGTCTTCCAATGACATGTGACGTTGCGCCGAGTCCGCTCTGATGGGCTTCGGCTCAGCTGTTGTCCCTTGTAGCTCAAGCGCAACGAGGTCGATGGCGATAGCATGCAGCAGACAACCCCACACGTTCATGAACGACGCCTGCTGGCTGGGTGAAGCGGCGTCACGCGCCAACGCCTGACGCGAGAGGCCCAGAAAAAAAAGGGGACGTACGTGATGCAGCACGAACCAAACCCACGCCGTGCCAACATCTGTGCCTCTGCTGTGAAGAAGAGCAGGGCGGTAAAGCGTGGTGTACGTCTGGAGAAGTGTGAGAGGGAGGTGCGCAGCGGGTGCTGCTTCAACGAGGTCAAGCGCAAGAAAAAGGGCATGACTGAAATGACACAGGTCATCTACGCGTGCGGCTCGCACGCGGCTGGCGTCGTCTCCCCCATCAGAGCTCCCGTCTTTGCCTTTTGTGAGGTCATCACCGTCGGGGGGCAGCACACTTTGCCGTTGCTGCTGTGGCATCATTGCCTGAAAGAGGTCCTTCTCGATTACCATAGCAGCCCATGTTAGCAACACAAGATGGTCAGAACTGAGCACCACACGAGGACGCGAGAGAGCGTCATGTTCGTCCTGATGAAGATCACCGTGCCATTTTGTTGAGGATGACGCGGAGAAGTGCAGTGCGTGGTGGAAAGATGCCCAGTCTGTGACAGCATCACTCGCGGCAGAGCGGCGGATGTGCTCGCGCAGGGCGTGCAGAGCCACACGAGGACGACTCTCCGCATCACCAGAGCGAGGCAGTGCGTGCATCTCCGCGACTGCGAACACCAGCGCCTGTACTAACGTCGCAACGGGGCCTCCCAGAACACCATCGCTACCTTCGCCCGATGCCGCTTCAGTCCTCATCGTCACAGGCTGCTGCTGACTCGGCAGAGTATCTGCTGCGCGGGCTTCCTCTTGGCGCGCTTCGTTGACAGACCGTATCGATTGAATGCGCGCGAGCGGAAGCCTCTCTCCAGCGTGCGCCACGACCTGGTCCAACACCGGTGGCAGCCATGGGCACATTCGAGGTGAGGACGACGCTGTGTCTGGATAAAACGCAAAGTCGAGAAGCTGGGCTGTCGCGGCGGGTGACATGCACCGTTTAAACCGTGCCTCATCTGAGGTGGTGTCGGAGACGAGCGAGGGCGGAGGCCGGCTCTGCTCGCATGGACCAGGCGCAGAAAGACTGCGCTGCCAATTCTGCCACACAAACGGCACCAGAGGCCGTCCGCACGTCTGCCGACGTCGTCGCCGATCGTCCAGAAAGGTCTCGAGTGGTGCCCTGAGGCGGCCGAAGATATCCACCATGAGGAGCGGAAGCGCGTCGCGTACCGCCGTAACGGCGGCGCGTTGATCGTGAGGCCCCACGACCCCACCCGAGGACTCCGCTGTGCGCTCCAACAAGTTGAACACGGAAAGGTCTGAGGCTGTCGTGAGACGAGAGGCGCAGAGACCAGAGGCGGAGGGCCACGTTCCATGGACAACAAGCGACCAAGCCAAGACAGCGCGGTGCACGGCTGGCGACGCCTTTGCCCAACTCCACAGCGCGGCACACAGGGCGTCCATCGACGATACCTGCGACTCTGTGAGTGCGTCTGCCTGCCAGCGTGGCAGCAACACACCCACCACAACGCGAGGAAACGCTCGAATGAGGGCTTCCGCTTCTCGCTGCGCCAGCCGTGATGACCGCGTGATTTTCGTGGTGGAGGAGAGAGCTCCATCGGATACACGCGTCACCTGCACACTCAACGCGACGAGTGCGGAGGCTGCGGTGCCTTCAGAGAGGAGCCGCCCGCCCACGTGGACATCCACGCCGTACAAGTCCTGTGGCGCGGTCAGCAAAACGGCCACAAGCGTCTCTGCCTGTGCCTCGATCTGTTCGTCGGCATGACGCACCGCGTGTGCTCGCGTCCACTCCAGAAGCGTGGCGATGCGGTCAAACACGACTGACAGCAGCTCCACCGTGTGCCTCTCGCATGGCTCTTCTGACGAGTTGGCATCATCTGCACATGTCTTGTGCAGAGTTGTTGCTGCTGGTGTGGTTGGTGTGGAGACTGTGTGCGAGGCAGGCACCCCACGACGGTGACCACGACTGACGAGGCAACAGGCCGCGGCTATCTCTGGCAAAAGAGAAGCACCGGCGCTCAGAACATCCGCGTACCGCGATGTTTGTCCTCCGCAGCACCACGCGAGCGCCGATGGGAGCAACCCTGCCTCCTCAACAGGAACAGCGGGTGTCTTCGTTGGACGCTGTGATGACACGTGGTGGCGGTGGCGGGAGGCGGCCGTGGTGCCTGAGAGACCGGGGTGCAGGAGCACAGCGCGGGGGATAGATGCCTCGCAGAGAGCCATATAGAGAAGGTGCAGACCGGTGTCATGCAAGATGCCTAATGCCTTTGGGCTCGCAGACAATAGCGAGACCGGTCGTCGGAAGCGGTCCAACGCGGGTGAGCCGTCTGCCATAGGGGGCAAGGCAGAGACAGATGCAGCGGAGGAGAGGCCAGCGTCAGCAGATCCTTTGCCAGTGCTGGATCGGGTCGAGGACAGAGCGACAACGGCGTCTGTCAAGTCTCGCACCACTTCGAGAAACAACACGGTGATGTTCCGTGTATGGGTGGCAACAGCTGCCTTGCCCATGCGCCTTTTCCCAGAACGAGACAAATCGACGGACGAGACAGCCAGGCCGTCCGGTCGTGAGACGGCGCGCGCCCCCAGGAAGGCCTCCAGCGTTATCAGATGGCTGCACAGACGCGCCGTCGCGGTTGCCATGGTGTTTTGTGTGGCGCGCTTTTGCGGGTCTGCGCCTGGGCTGGCGGGGAGAGCGACGCTGTTGTGCACGGAGACGACGGCCCACACCGTGAGAAGATCACGCAGCCCGCGCCACGGTTCTTCTTCTTCATCGGCGTCTGTCTGCCCCGAGGCGGGCGAGTACGCAACGTGCAATTGCAGCAACCGTGTCAGGCGTTGGTGAATGCGCATCAGTCGCCGCTGCTGCTCCGCCTGCTGCTCTTCCGATTGCTGCACGGCACCTTCGCTACTGTGCCAGCGATGCACACTGCTCTTCGCATCACGCGGCTCACCGAACTTGAAGCATGCGAGCCAGACATACTCAGTGTACAGCACATCACAGGCTGACAACAGAGCGCGTTGAATGGTGCCGTGAATGCGAAGAGTGTCGCGATGGCTCCAGTTTAGCATGCTCAACGGCAGAAGAACATCCGTGAGCAAGCGCGGATGATGCGGTGGAGTGACAGGAGGCGCTGTCGACACCGTGTGCGTGTCCGTCCGAATCTGGGGAGCATCGTCCTCTCCACTTATCGCCGGCCCTAGCAGCGTGAGCAAGTCCTGTGCCATGGCTTCAACACGAGCAACCTCATCAGCGTCGGGATGCAGTCTCTTGTGTTGGTGCGGGGTGCGGGCTGCGACAGATCGTGACGTCGAAGACCACCGCAACCTATGTGTGTCCAGCGAAATGCGTGTGAGAAGGTGATGCAGCGTCTTGGTGAGCTTCCCTACGACAGCCGTCAGGGCATCTGCCAATGTGAGCAACTCGGAAGAGGTCAGCAGCACACACTGGCTGAGGTCAGCGCGTGTGGCGCGTGCGGCAGCACCTTCTGCGTTCAACTGAATCATCTCGCTAAGAAGCGCGTGAATGACGGGCCAGTCAGCCAGCACGTCCTCGTGCTTGCCGCTCGTCAAACACTGAAGCAGCGCCAAACGTGCTGCGATGAGGTGCTGCGCCAGTCGCTTCTCCGTGTCCCTTGCGTACGATGGTGTCTTCATGGTACCATGCACGTGCGCGTGTGGGTGAACGACAGCGTAGATGCGCTTGGCGAGTGTCTTCTCACGCCGACGACACGCCCAGACCACCGCCTCCAGCGCGAGATCCCACCCCTCCACGTGCTGCAGATGTGCCTCGTCGTCGTCGAGCACCACCAGACGCAGCGGATCAGGACGCAGCCATTCCAGCGCCACAGCCTCCACGAAGCCGCTCTCGGCGCGATCGCAGTAGCGGATGAAGCGACGGAGCAAGGACAGTGTGGCAGGACTCACAAAAGCGCGCCACGCCAATACCTTCTTCGCGTCACGCACAGCAGATGGCGACAGCGGCGATGACGCAAAGGGAGAGATGAGGGTCTGTGTGAGAAGCTGCACGCAGTGAGGCCACAGCGTGCAGCGATGAGGCGTCGAGACGTTCACCTGCTCCAACACCGCGTCCACCACGACGGGCAACACAAGCAAAGGGCTCAGCGCGCCCTGGCCCAACAACGACGAGGGCGATATGCGATGGGTGGCGTGCTGCTTAGTCTGAGCAGTGTGCACGTCCGCGACGGCATCGAGCAGAGCATCGAAGGCAGCGGTGGGCGTCGCTGTGGTGCTCTGCAGCTGCTGAAGTAACCCAACAGCGCAGGCGAGGAGCCGATGTAACGAAGCGATGACGGCAGCGCTTTCTTTGTCCAGGAGTTTGTTCTCGTCCTGCGGCGTGCTCATCACTGCGGATTGACTAGCCATGGTCATCAGCAGCGACGTCGGGTGCCCGCCCTCGCGATCCTGCACCGATGCGGGTCCTGGCGTGGCGTGGAGAGGCGCTGTCGTCTTCGTTGGCCGTGCCATGCCAGGCAACACATTTAGCTGCTGCTCCTCGTGCTGTGCGCGGCGGAGGTCAGCTCGGGTCTTCTCCAAGGCCTCTTGCTGGGCGTGGTGCCAAAGACGCTCAGCAGCCGCTTGCGTGAGCCACGCCATGGCAGTGACGTGCCGGATCAGCGTGAACACATCGAACGGCTGCCTGCTGAGGATGACGGCGGTGAGCAGCCGCTCCACCGCGAGCTCCGACACGTGAGCACGCGCCAGCCGAGCGGCCAAACGTGCGCGTGGGAAACTCATCGGGTCCGACTGCCACGATGCCCACGACGCGGGCGACGATGAGGAGATGTCCATCACTATTTCAGGCGGTAAATCAGCGAGAAGACGCTGAAGCACACCACGAGCCGCCTCGCCGACTGCGCTGATAGACGCCGGCGCGGCGTGTGCGGCGACGGCTCGGGCTTGCCGCGCTGTTGTGCACAAAACATCTGCCACGAGTATGACGTGGAGTGCATCCGGGCGCCGAATCAAGTTAAAGTGCTCCGTCGCGTCTTGCCATAGCGCCTTGTGTCCGCGGTGCGCAGACGCGTCCAGTGGGGAGGACAGGGACGATGGGGAAAGTAGGGAGAACAGCGTGCGTAGCAAAGGCTCATATTCGGGGGCGAGGAGTGGGCAGCGATGCAGGTCACACGCAGGATCGTCCTGTCGGTGGAGGAACTGGCCCTTGGCGGCATCCAGGTACGCTTTATAAATAAGCGGTGCACGTGCGTTCATCTCGGCGATGTCATGCGCAGTGGATGCAGCAGGGCCAGCCGCAGTATGACTCGTCTTGTCCGTGTTGTGTCGTTTGCCTCCTTGGGTTTCGCTCTCCTGCCTCTCAAGTACGCGCTGCACTTGATGTGCACGGAGAGCAGATTCATACACATCGGGAGGGAGAGGGACAACAGGTAGCTGAGACGGGTGTGCGTGTGCGAGGACACGGGCCTCGACACGAATGAGGAGGCGGAGCACATCTATACGCTGAAGCGCCGTCGCGGCTTGAGCCACTAGCACCAGCGCAGCAGGAGACCAGAACAGGGCCGCCTCAGCGTGCAGCAAGTACGGTGACTCACGCTGTGTCGCAGTGTCAAAATTCCTGGTGGTGCAGCTTTCCAATTCGTTCAGCAGAGGGAGGTAATGCTGCTGAAAGACGGAAAGAATGTCTGCATAGCGCCGGACACGACGCAAGGTGTGGAGGGCTGACACCAACAGCGGCTGAACGACTTCGATCAGGAAACCTTGGCGTGTCTGCGCGAGGGCCCCCCCACCTTCCCCCCCACCGACACCAGCAGCCGACGCACGGAATGACAAGGTCGCGCCCTGCCCGCCGCTGACCTCTACCCCAGCTCGCCAACACTGCACGGCAAGGCCCCAAATCTCTTGCGCCACGACCCAGTCACCGAGGTCGCGTGCGGCCGCGCTCACACCCAGCCATATCCAGCCCACGTACTGCGCCGAGCATGCCTGCCATAACTCTGCCAAGACCGATGACGACGCGCCGTTCAGCCTCAAGGCACCAGGAGGCGGCGACCGCCAGCTCACGGACTGAGCTGCGCGGCTGTGCACGGCGCCTGTGACGAGTGCGTCAGTAGTCGAGCGACCCGCTGTCGTGGGTGAGGCCGTGGAGTGCAGAAGACGCGCGTGAGTCTCGTGAAAGGAGGCGTGTTGAAGCGACGATACAAGCTGCGCAGGGCCTAGCAGATGCGGAAAGAGATGATATAGGCTAACAAGGCGACGAGAGGACTCTTCGGTGTGGACGTTCTGCACTATCGCCACAGCCAGCCACACCGTACGTGGCTGCGTGACGATGTGGCAATAGTCCCGCACGAGTGTAAAGGCAACATCGGCGGAGTTGCGCACCATGTCCGCCCCGTGCTCGGCCTGACGACGTTGCTGTTCTGCCTGGGCGTGCTCAGCCCGAGATGGGGCGGGCTGAGCGGCTCTGCGAAGTTGTGGACCACGCTGATTCGTTGCCAGTCGCTGTGACTGCCGTGTTCTGGTGTCGCCAAGCGCACCACGTGTGAAGTCCTCGCGGTACTGCGTGGACTGCAAGACGGCCTGCAACGGCGACGCCTCGTTGCGCACGGGCGGCGGCGACCAGAGAGCCTCTGCTGTACACGCACTAGCATCTTCTTGCGCTTCCTCGCCGACACGATTGGCATCACGCGTGGCCATCCCACTAAGGTGACCGCGGGGTCCGGGCGGCACGCTATTCTGCAGAACAGGAGATTGCGTGGACACAGTACGCACCCAAAGTGCCTCCAGCACATACTGCAGAGTGTCATCGGTCAGAACAAGACCCGCCTCTCGCATGTTGTCAAAGTATTCGAGAACAAGAGGCCATCGACGGCGCGCGAGTGCGGCACGCATGAGGACGTGAAATATAGGTGTGTTAGGGCGGAGTGTCTCTTCCACCGACTCGAGGTCACCCAGCTGACGACGAAGTGCAGCGACAGAGCTCGTGTGCTGATCTGCCTCCGACGGTAGCCAATGCGCCTCAGTCTCACCACCTCTGACGTCATCACCGCCGCTCTCCGCGTGCTGTTGTTGTGTTGCTTCCCCAGCCTCTTCCTCCCGTTCATGTTGTGCGAGCGCGTCGTCTTTCATCTCCTTGTGGAGTTGCGCCAAATCCTGTGCCTTGCCGGCACGGAGCTCGCTTAAGCTGGCCAAGAAGCGAGCGTAGTACGCCTCGACGTGATCCACGGCCTGCCAGGCCCTGTCGTGCGTGGTGAGCTCGAGGAGGAGGCGGAAGTGCTGTGCCGTGGGCGTCACCGCATGGTTGTGAACGGCGTCAAAGAAGAGTCTGAGGGCCTCTTGCCACGCGGCTGAGGAATCCGTGTGTGCGGCGGGTACGGTGGGGGTTGACTCCTGAAGTGGAGGAGATGCAGAAGGAGAGTGCGTGCCCTGCGCTTGAGGCGAGACCACCGCATGGGGGGACCGATTTGCTGTACGCAGACGGGCTTTGCGTTTGGCTAGTAGGAGTCTCTTCAGCAGCTCACCCTCTGGATTCACTCCCTTCTGCCCTGTAGACGAGGCGAGGAGACGCGACGGCGATGGGGCGAACGCCTCTTGCGGCTCATCTTTCTCTGTTCCCGCCTTCGTGTCTACGACAACAGAAGGGACATTCTGCCTGGACGCCTGCTTATGTGATGCCGGTGCCGACGAGGAGAACGCGGTGGTGTGCGGCTGGCGTGTCGCCGCGTGTGCAAGAGAGAGCAATCGGGTGTGGAGCTGCTCGCGTATGAAGGCGGTCGTGTCCGCAGAGCGGCTGCTGGCTGATCCGCTGCTTCCACCAGGAAAGACGTCCACGTCGGTGTCGCCGTCTTCGCTTGAGCACCTCACGGTGTCGATGTGCTGATGGACATGCCGTGTGGTAGTTCGACTACTGCCAGTCGTGGAGGCGACCAGCGAGGAGGTGATGAATGCAAGACGGTCCTGACACTGCCGTCTCCACATAACTGCCTAGTCCCTCCTTTTTTTTTCAACGTCTTTTTATCAAGAAGTCGACGTGTAGTACGTGCAAACAAAAAACAAAATGTCAGATACCAAACTGCTCGCTTTCGAAAAAATAAATAAATAACAATGAAGATCAACGCGCCACCACAGCCGTTGTGACTATGGTGTAGGAGAGAGAGAGGGAGAGAGATGAATACCGAGAAGACAGCGTTGAGCTGCACACGTGCCTGTCGAGGATGTTGTCGTGATCCTACAAGAGCAGATACAACAGAAACACACACACACACACACCAAAAAGGCAGCGTGTATACTCAACGACGACCACAGACTACGGTGCCTCTCTCTCTCCCCTCCTTTTCCCCCTGTTCTCTCTCTCTCTCTCTTCCTTGCTAGAGCGGTGGAAACAGTTGTTCAGCAGTTCACACTCACACAGCCGTGTCTCTGGATGACGAAGGAACGTGCTTGTGTGTGTGCGTGTGCGAGAGGCACTCGCTTTTTTCTTTCTCTCTCTCTCTCTGTTGGACAAGAGAGAGGAGAAAACAACAACAACAACGACAATAAGAACAAATACACATGTGTACACACATCAAATATGAATGAAGGCGGAGAAAGGGGAGTGAAAGAAGATATATGTATATGGAGAACAAGAGGGTACCAGGCGGGATTCTGATGTTGCTCTGCAACTGTGATGTGCACGCACAGATGGGCTGGAAACACAAGCTGGCAAAGGAGAGCGAGAAATAGAAAGACACGAGAAGAGACTAGAGCACACACGTTCGTTTCTCTCTTGCAAAGCGCGAAATATACACAGTAGCGATACATGGGGGCACGCATGCAGAAGCGCCAGCGGGTCAAAAAAAAAAGAAAAAGAGGGAATAGTTCTCACGAAGAGGAAGGAAAGAAAGAGAAGAAGAAAAAAAACCAGAAAAGGTGTCTGTGTGAGGTCATGTCTTATCCACCCCCGGACGCGTCTGACCACATTTCCCGATCGAAGGAATCAACAGAAGCTGAATCGTAGCGCCGCGCCTGGTCAAATTCGCTACTGTCGTCATCGCTGTCGATAACCTGGTAGCGCGCAAACGGGTTGGGGCGATCCCGGCGTGGCACCTGCAGAGATGGCTCACGAAAGGCGCTGTCGAAGGTGGTAGTTGTGGTGGATGAAGTCGCCGAACCAGGAGTGGAGTACACATCGCTTGGCGCACGTGCCTCTTCCTCACTACGCGCACTGGCCGACGCACTGCGTGCAAAGAAACTGTTCTGCGTGGCAGCCTCAACACCGTCACCCTGCTGCTGCTGCTGCTGCTGCTGCTGCCCTCTCTCCTCTGCTGTGCTCACGGAGGCACGCAGCCAGGGATACAGCTCACCGTAGCAGGCGGTGGCGCCAAAGACGGACTCCATCGCGTCCGTGAAGGTGCGATGATACTGAAAGAGAAAGCCCGAGAGGTGCCTGTGCATCATGCGGGCACCGAGACCCGTGGCGCACATCACCACATTCCACAGCCACGAAATAGGAAAAGACTCCGACAAGCCCAAAGCCCCGCGGAGAGCGAGGAAGCCCTCCTTGGAGACTGTCGGCGTGACGTCCACCTCGACACGCCCATAGCCACCCACAAAAAGAGTCTCCATGTCGCTGAAGGTATCTGGGTCGTGCCGCGGTATAACGTCCTCCTCCTCATTTTCTTCGTCGTCCTCCTCTTTTTCGGCTGCTGGGCTATCTCGCGCCATCTTCTGATCGTCGCCGGCAGCTACCGCATTGCTTTGGTGCAGCGTTGTGGCCCGCGGTACGACCAAGATGGCCGTCGGCGCGGAGGGCTCCTCCTCCTCCTGCTCCACCCGGAAGGAGACCTCTGACTCACCAGACAAGAAAGATCGGGTGTAGAGGGAGGTAGCTTCGCGCTCTTGTCGGATGCGAATAGCAGCGGCTGAACCGGCTCCGGCAGCGACTTGCGCTTCTGTGGCTGGCGTGGGAGCTGGATTTGGACTGGCATGCGAGAACGCACCGGCTTCCGCGTGGTGGTCATCGTTACTTTCCTCTACGAAAGAGAAAGACTCTGCCTCACCGCCATCGCTGCTCTCGCTGTCTTCTTCAGAGAACGTCATGCTGGTCTCCGGACTGCTTGTGCGGCTACTGCTGCTCGTGGCGTTGGCCTGCCCCAACCCAGCCCCCAGCACGACACCCTTCACGCGCAGACGACGCAATGGAATGGGCTGCTGCGATGACTCCAGCTTCGCATTGATCAGTGTACGCGGGAGATCACCGCGGGAGAAGACCATCTTCATGTGCAGACGTGGAAAGGCCCCGACGTAGTACGAGTAGAAAAAACGGCACTCGACAGAGTCAGCGGTAGGGCTGACGAGGCGGCTGCACACGGCGTACTTGTGCTCATCCGGCTCCCAGAAGTGGTGCTTCACATCGGTGAAGGTCATGTGCTCCAGCAGGTAAAGATAAGGGAAGACATGCTCAAACGGAAAGAGAAATGGCATCGGGGTGGAGTGGGCTAGGGATAGCTGGGGTTGTGGCCGCGTGGCGAAAGAAGGACGCGATGGCCGCACGGCCTCGCCTTCTGCCTGGTCCTGCGCCACCTCTTCTTCGCCTTCACGCCTCGCTGCGTCGTCGGGCACTGAAGTCGGTGCCGGCGCGTCTAAGCAAACGCACCCTGTCGCCATCTCCGACAAGGGAGGCGGCGGCGCTGAGTTTTGACGATACGGCGGCGCGGTCTCCTCTGAGCTCGGTGCGACAGGGAAGTGCGGGGGTACGGGAAGTGCGTCGGCAGCTTCACGTGCGACGTTTGCGTTGTACACACAGACGTCCTCACGGCGGGCTTCGTAGGCGACGAGGGCGGCTGGGGTGAGGGCAATGGGGAAGAACGCACCGAGACCCCGCGGCACGTCCACAAAGCCGTCTGCCACACTGGCGTACAGGTCCGTCTTGCGCTGAGGACTCCAGAGAACGTTCACGGTAAGAAGATCGGGGGCGATGGGGCTGCCGCCCGTGGCTCTGACCCAGTCCGCACCAAACGGAACTTCTCTCGCGACGACGGCGGCGGCGGCTGGTAGTGCAGTCTCAGCAGCAGCAGCAGGCGTGGTTTCTTCAGCGGTGACAGTTCTGGAGTCTGCCCTCTGTGGGGGGCGCTCTGTCTCTTCCCGAACAGGATGCCGGCTCAGGTCGATATCTTCCACCAAGGGCACCTCAGGTGTTTCCACAGTGGTGGTGTCGCCCTGCTCGCCTCGAAGACACGGCAGACTGCGAGGCGCGATGAAGTTCTGATGATAGGCGCAATCCAGAGCGTACTGCGTCGTGTCGCACAGTCTCTGCGCATCAGTGAGGATGTCGCCCTCAGAGGCGTAGTCTTTGGTGGGTGGGTATGTGTCGGCGGAGAAGGTAATGGTCTGAAAAAGATCAAACGTGTCCATCACGCCAAAAAGGGACGAGGAGGCACCAGCGAGTGGGGCCGAGCCGTGCGTGCGTTGTTCAAGATACGAGAGACCTTTGCAACTCAGCAAGCCCGTTTCTGTCCTCGCGGCTGCGGACCAGGTGCTGTTCGGAGATGCCTGCTGGGGTGGTGGTGCTGAAGATGAAGCCGACGATGCCTCAGGCGAGTCCGGATGCGGTGCTGACGGAGTCACATCAACGGCCACGTGCGCCATGAGCTCTCGCATGCTCCTATTCTCTGCCTCACGTATCAACTGGGCTGTCATCTCTGCCTTGAAGGCGGATGTCGATGATAGCAGCGGGGCGTGACTGGCGGAGGCCGGCACGGTGAGCGTCAGAGGTCGAATTTGCAAGTTCAAGGCAGCCACAGCCGCTTTCGTCGTCGCGTCATGCGGCTTGCCTGACACATCGTGAATGAACCGTCGGCGGAGAGGCGGAGCGGTCACGAAAGGAGCGGATGTTGCCGTGGCCGTCGTCGCGTCGATGTTGTCCGGCCTAGGAGTCTCCGGGCCCACCCAGGTTGGCCGTGCTGACGTTGTCGCGTCCATTTCTACCTGTTGGAGAAAGACGCAGTCAGAGGCAACTTGATTCTGCCAGCGAGAGCACCAGAAACGGCTGCTCACGTCTGCGAGTCGACGGCGCACGGCCAGACGCGGCAGATTAGTGCGGCGTGGCACAGCCTGATCCGTTCGTCGTCCGCTGCACGGGAGAAGAAGATCGTGGCAGCGCGTGCATGTTCGCGCTACGCCACGCACCAAACACTCTGTAGACAAAAAAGAAAAGATAGTAAAGATCACGTCAGGCGGAAGAGCGAGAAGATGACAATTGCCACTTTCGGTGTGCTCCACGCTGTCATTGTAAGAAGAGCTCATCATACTAGGTCAGAAACCGGTGACAAGAGATTGTCTCGCCCTATCTTCTGCCAGCCTGATTGCGCCTTCGAATGCCTTTTTTTGAAAGTCTTTTTTTTTGCTTTGTTATTTTGACCGCGGCTGCATTGACACTAGCAGCCATACACAGCACGACTACGGAGTGTGAGAGAGAAAGAGAAACGTGTATATAGAGAGAGAGAGAGAGTGGAGAAATACCAGAAATGCGTGTTAAATGTGGCGCGCTTGAGAGAAGAGTCCAAGCAAAAACGCGATGAAGCACTTGTGTGTGGGTGTGTGTGTGTGTGTTGACCCAGGCAGCTCCATGGGTTCAAAGGAAAAAGAATGTTGTCAGATCATTCTCACTATTTTTGTTGTCTTCCACTTTGCTCACGCGGCTACGCAAAAGATCCTGCCATCTCTTTTTCTTTTTCTTCTTGCGCGTTTCACATTTTTCTTTTGTTGTCTTTTATACCCGCCATGCGTGTGCATGTGTGTATGCGTACGTATGTGTGTGTTCTGGCGCCGGCTTCTGTGACTCACAACAGCGCAAATGCCTTCTCCACGGCGGCCCACTCTGTCAATTCGCCCTTCCCTCGAAACCCTTGCTTGGAGAGACCGCCCTTGAGGCCACCAGCGGCCATCAGCGCCTGGACTTGCGTCACAACAGCCTCCAACGAGGCCTTGTCAGCACCAGTAATCGCGACCTGACCGGAGACGTGAGATGTAGGACTGACAGCGTGCGCAACTGTGCCGGGGACGGCCCAGGCGGCGATGAGCACAAGCGCGGCAAAACCCTGCATATCCAACAAACGACGAACCTCCGTGAAGTACTCACCATTCACATCATCGCGACGAATCGTGGCGGCAGTCGGCATCGCCCCTGCGTTGTGCGCCACGGCAGAGCTGACCTTTGCAATAAGCAATGCCGTGTCCGCCGCCGCAAGCTCGAGCGTCCATCGCTTCATCTTTTTCTCCATCTCCGTCGACTCCTTCGCACGCTTGAGGACAGTGCTCTCGAAGTCTTCAGGGCGGCAGCCACCAAGGTGTTTCATCAGCACCCTCTCCCGGGCGTACATGGCATCAAACAGTCTCAACGCGCGTTGCCCTGTGACAAAGTAAATCTTCACCGTGTTGTTCTTCGTTTCCTGATGCAGCAGGTGGAGGACGTGCAGTTGCGACAATTCGGTGAGGTGGGTCCCACAGCAAGTACAGCTGTCAATGTCACCTTGGGCGATGGAGATGATGCGGATAGGGCCGCTCACATCTTCTGGGATGCCGCGGCTACGGAAACGCTCAGACGCGATCTCGCGAGGCGCGTCAGTGCCGTCTTGCTGAGCGCGGGCCGTCGCCTCCTCAAGAGCCTTTTCTTTCGCCTCCTGCGCGACCATGTACGCCTCACGCGAGTCGAACACATCGCACTCCACAGCCTTTGCGCTGGCGATGGCGGCATTGCACGCGTGCTGAATGCGGGCGATCATTTCGTCACTTATTTTCTTTTCCTTCGTGATGAAGGCATTGTATGGGCTTGAAGGGTCCTTGATGTACGTGTCGAGATCAACCGTGATGAAGCAGAACGGATGGGTTAGGGACCAGCTCACGGTGTCCAGGCACATCATGTCAGGTTGTTCGACAACGGCGGAGAGCAAGTGCTGGCCAGTGTGGTGCTGCATGTGATCGAGGCGGCGCTCCCAGTCAACCTCCTGCACCACTTCGGCCCCTTCGGGAAGCGCCTCAGGACTGTAGAGCAGACAGGTATCACCACGACGCACGACGCTGGTGATAGAAACAGATTGGCCTGTCTGTGCACACGTCAAGGTGCCGTGATCGCATGGCTGACCGCCACCCTCTGGAAAGAGAACGGAGTCGGTGAGCACGATTTCGTACTGTGGGGTGCCATCATGAGTGGCTTTGGACTTCACTTTGGAGCTCGTTGGGGCGGCCTGAACGTGCGTGCACGAGACGACCTTGCCGGTCAAGGTACGTAGAAAAGAGTTCTTCTGACACGCCAACTCACCGACACGGACAGCAGTGAGAGCCATTGCCCAGACTAGAAGGAAAACAAAAGAAAAAGAGAAAGAAAGAAAGACGAGAATGAGCAAAAGAGAGACTAAAAGGAAGCCACCTAATACAATGAAAAACTTCAAAAGAGAGAGAGAGAGAGAAAAGTTAGGAAGGAAACATGAGTGAATAACAAACAGTAAGACCTACACACACACAAAAAGGGAGTCAGCATGTGCAAGCTGATCAACCAAATTCAGAGCGGCAGACTCGTGTTCTTGTGGTGCCAGCCTTCGAGTGAGCAAGGCCACTGCTCTGTCTCTCTCTCTCTCTCTCCAGTTCCACATTTACCAACCCGCTTCCTGTTCTTCCTAGTCTTTCTTGCTACTTCATCAGAAGTGAGAAAAGAAAAAAAAAGAGAAGCACAGTCATTTTCCCGCGTACCCCTTTCTCCCCTTTCAGAGACGACGTGGCCCACCAGAAACGAGAACATATGTTTTTTTTTTTTTTTTATGTGATGCTCTTTTTTTTTTTTGTGTTAGTTGTTGGTGCCAAAAAAAGAAATTGCAACCAATGTGATAGTGTGACTAGAACGGAAGATCTCCATCAGACAGTACCTGATCGAAAGAAGAAGGAGATATGCAGGTAAAAAAAAGAAAAAGAAAAAGAAAAGAAAAGAGGCATCACAAGAGAATGAGCCATGCACAAAGAAAAAAAAACACCCGCTGCAATGCGTGAGTGTGAAGATGTGATGCATTTCTTCTCTTTCCTCTTTTTTTTTTGCTCGCAAAACCACCGTTTTGATTGTTTTGATGACGAAGCAGCCTTTTTCGCCCTTTTTCTCTCTCCCACTTTTAGTCCTGAAACTTAGAGCGTACTTCCACCGATTCCTCCACCTGAGATACCATCTTCTCAAACTTCTTCTGCTTTTGCTCCGCGAAGTACTCCACACGCTTGTCGTTGAGCTTCTTGTCGCCGCGTGCGTGATTGCGAACGAAGATGTCGTTGATGCAGGCGCAGAACTGCTCCTTCAGTGGAGCACACATGTTGAAAATCTGCATCACAGGATGCTGATCGCGGCAGACAAAGTAATCGCGAATGACCGTCTTGCAAGTGGGGTAGTCCGAGAGGCGAGGGTGCACAGAGACGCCACGTATAAAAAAGTCATCGTGCTTGTCGGAGAGACGGATATAGGGGTAAAAGTCTGCGCGGAGCTGCCAGTACTCGTAGCTACGCCAGATGGGAAATTTCTGCTTCCAGGTTTCGTGCTCATGAATGTAACTGTTCACCTTTTCCTCGTGCTCAATGTCGACGGTCTTGAAATCTTCGGGCAAGAGTCCATGACGTGCACGCTGCGCATTCGGGGCGACCGACTCTTTGAACTCGCGCATGGCGTCCTTGCTCATGTAGTCCCGCGCCTGCTGGCGGCTGCGATCATCGTTCATCTTGACGGTTCCCACCC
>JASANS010002190.1:0-27288 GCA_030849605.1 Wallacemonas sp. 195SL | reverse complement strand
CGAAGATGGCAAGGTGGTGACCGGCCCCGTTCATCGCAACGAGGATGAGTCCCTTCTCGGCCGCATTCAGGCACAGCTGAAGCTGCTCATACTCGTCGGCATTTTCGTGCTCTCCGGCTACTTGCTGCTTGGCTAGGCACGTGCGGGAGCGATACGTATTTGTTCTTTGCTTTCTTCTCTCTCTCTTTTTTTTTTTTTCGTGCTTCTCTTCCAAGCTTGCTGGTTCTTCCTTTTTTTTGTGCTGTTTGTGCTGTGCTGCCGTCCGGTGTAGACATTTGTGATAATTTTTTTTTCATCACACAGAAGCACACAGAAGCACACACACGCTGGGACAAGGAGAAACTGAATGTAGCCGAAAAGGTACACATGAAAGACGGAAAGACGGAGAGAAGAGAACCGTGAAAAAAAAAATACATCAAAAACAACGAATAGTTATCGTGAGCCTCGCTCTCTTGTTCTTCAAATTGTTCTCAAGAAAGAGAGTGTGCTACAAAAAAAGCAATGATAACGACTTGTTTAAAAAAAAAAAAAAAGAAGAACAATAAAAAAGCAGAGAAAGCGATAGGGATGCGAGTACACGTGAATACTGAAAAGAATAGGTGAATGGAAAAATAGAAATAAGAAAAAAAAAAAAAGACGTCGATGCGCGCGCGCCTCAAAGGAAGCAAAACACATGTGGCACCGAATTGACGCTGAGATGCTTTTTCTTTTTTCTTTCCTTTCCTTCTCTGTACCTCTCCTTTGTCCTTTTGTTGACAAATAACGGTGTATCGAGCTCCTCTTTTCTTTTCTCCCTTTCGCTTTTTTTTGCTTTATTTTCTTTCTTTTTGTTTCCCCCTTTTTTTTGGCCATGCATATTGTAGAGGGAGAATGTGCATTGCCTTTTTCTCCCCACCGTACACCTTACTACTCACTTATTACCTTGGACAACTCCTTTTTTTTTTGTCGCACACGAGGTGAAGACTTCAGGAAGCAACAGAAGTGCCATTGCACAACCAAATAAATGATCGTGAATTTGCCGCTAACCCCTCAAAAAAAAAATGTTTATTTGTTTCTGTTTTTTTTTCGTGTTCTTTTGTTTGCTTTCGAAGAACGCGAAGTCGGCGTGAGCGTCAAAGTAGTCGTTTGTGTACGATATCAAGTGATACCAAAAAGAAAAAAAAGCACTAGTAACGAAACTGAAGGTTAGTGAAGAGAAAACCCTTGAAGGCACGCACACAAACACACACTTTGTCTCAGGGAATCCTACAAGAAAAAATCATACGCCTATGGTTTCTTTCTCCCTCTCGACCTTGCCTCGACTATTGTTTGTCGTGTTCGTGGACCAGCAAGCGAAAGACACAAACAAGAAACGAGAGCAAAACTGAAAAGAGACAACGGAAAGTAGGTGTGGTGCTAAGGCGCAGAACACACTCGTCATGCTTCATGGCCCTTGGTGCGGTGAGATACGCATTGCCTTACTGTGCTAAACTGGCATTTCTCTTCGTTGCCTTGCTACCGACACTGAGTTCTCTCCACTTGTCCTCGCAAATCTTTTTCTCTCACTCCACTCATACCGTCTCTGTCTATTTGCGTTATGCTTCAAATGCGTATGTGCTCGCATGCACTTTGGCGCGCTCCCCAAACACACAGTTTAATACTAAAGAACACACAGACACACATATAAGAGACATATATTTTTAGCATCTGTATATTCTATACAGATACACGCATAAATCAACACTAAAGAAGGAAATACAACAAGGAGAAGAAAAACAGAAAACACAAAGAAACCACATCACACAGTATTCTTGAGCCCGAGCCCCCCCCCTCCCCTACAGCGCTAACCAGAAAAAAAAAAGACACACAAGAAACAACAAAAGAAGGTTCTATTATCCATCCCTCGTTTTCCCGTTCCTTTCTCTTTCTGTGCGGCAGGGTATCCTTTTAGAGTTAGCTCTCTGTCTTTCTCTCTTTTTCGACTTTTGTTTCACTCGCGTCAAAGGTTTTTTTTCATGTCATTCCAAATCTCCACTTCGCGTGTGGCGTCTCTCGTCGAGGCTTGGTCAGCTCGACGCACATCGGAGCCCACACCCGCCACGTCATGCGCTGCGCTGATCGCTCTTTTTGGTGAGCTGAGCGCGAACACGTTGGAGAACCAGCGTGGACAGGCAATGATTCAGTACATACTCAGCGCCCCCTCACCCGTGACGGACGTCGCCGTGATCTTGACGCCGCGCGAGATCGTCCTTGTTCACACGAGCGCGGTCTCCGTCACGACGAGTGCGGCTTCCATTGGAATTCCTGGCGGCGAGCCGGACTTTAAGATCCACATTTTTAGCGGTCTGGACGCGGCCAAGTCGGCGTTGGTCGCGGCGTGTGCCAGCGGTACTGTTGGCTGTGCCTTGAAGGAGTTTGCCATTCAAGAGGGCACCTTTGCGCAGAGCGTCATCGCACACATTCGTAGTGCTTGTGTTCCCAGCGAGGACAAGATCGTGGAGAGCGCCGTCTTGCTCGGCGAGCTCTTGTTCGTGAAGGATGCGGACGCGCAGCGGTGCTTGAGCAGTGCCGCGGTGCTGTGCAGTGCGGTGTTCCGCCGCTACGTGCGCAAAGTTCTGGAGACTGAGACGGCACGCACGCAGCCGGCCACACTCTACGAACTCCGTGAGCGCTTGTGCGAGCGTCTGGCGAAGCCAACCTTGATTGAAGGCCTTGAAGGTTTGCCGAACGCGAATGAGTACGCCCTCGCTAGCGGGCTCACGGCGTGTCTGTTCCACAAGGGCACCTACGTTGAGTCTCTCCAAGTTGCGCAGGACACGTTGGAGGAGACGACAAAAGTGCCTCTTCGCAGCGATGTCGTCGTGGTCCGTTATGGCGCCAAGAACAAAAGCTACACGGCCTTCCTCGCACGCACGCTCATTTTTGAAGCCGATGCACCGCAGGAAGCGAAAGAGGCGTATCAGTTTGTGTACGATGTGAGCGAGAAGGTCATTGCCTTGCTCGTTCCCGGTGCAGTGCTGGCGACGGTCTACAAGCAGGCCAAGGCCTACGCGGAGAGCTTGAACGCGACGCTGGCGGCCCGCTTGGGCAGCTCCTTTGGGTTCTCCACGGGTCTGCTCGTCTTGGAAGCGCGCGGCACCATCTCCGAGAAGGCCGCGACGACTGTTGTGGCGAACGGCATGGGGTTTGTGATCCGTATTTGCCTCGACAAGATCCCCGTCGCAGGCGATGACAACAACACGTTTGACATCGAGCTGGCGGACACCGTCGTGATCGCACAGGGGGTGGCTGAGGTGCGCACCAAGGCGATGCGCAAGTTAGAGGAGGTGGTCTATGTTACCCCAGATCACGACGACGGCGACGACGGGGCCTTTGCGCCACAAAAGCGTGAACTGACGAAGATCACACGTCAGGGGCAGTCCGACACGGTGCTGATGTCCTCTGAAGCGAAGCGTGACGAGCAGCTCAAGATACTCCTGCGCCGACTGAACGCAGACTTGATCGCGGCAGGCGGCAAGAAGGCCTCCACAACCTCCTCGGAGGAGCTCACACTGTACGAGGTTGGCCGTCTGGCCTACGGCCAGGTTCATCCGCTCTCGCCGGAGGATCTTCAGCACCCACCAGAGGCAGCCAAGCGTGGCATTTACGTGCAGGCGGAGAAGAAGGTGCTGTGGGTGCCGGTGTGTGGCAAGTCAGTGCCGTTCCATTTGTCCACCGTGAGCAAGGCGGACGTTAAAGCGCAGGGGGATCTCTATCAGTTCACCATCACGTTTCACTCGCTGCAGGAGGCGAACGTGGGGTACAAGTTGAATCGCACTAAAACGTTCGTCAAGGAGCTCACCTACACCAGCAAGCGTGATGTCTTTTCAGAGGTGCAAGGCGCCATTCAGGGACAGATCCAGCGCATCAAGAACGACGACGCCCTACGCAAGAGCAAGGCGTCTTCTGAGAGCGCGGGGAAGCTGAGCTTGGCGATGCCTGCGAACATGCTGCGTCTGCCACAGATCAAAATTCGTCCTGTCGTCTCCACGGGCCGCCAGAACAAGGCCGGTGTAGGCAATCTTGAGCTTCACCAGAACGGCCTGCGTTTCAGCGTGCTCGGCGCGACACCGGTCGATATTGTGTTCTCAAACATCCGGCACGTTATTTTCCAGCCCGCAGTGAGCAGCATCAGCGTCATTTACCACGTGACGCTGAAGAAGTCGATCGAAATCGGCCGCAAGCCCACGACGGAGGTGCAGTTCGTGGCGGACGTCATGGAAAGCAGCGAGGTCGCGGCAGGCACGCGCCGGTCCTACGAGGAGGAAGTGGCCGCCGAGGAGCGCGACATTGAGCGTATCAAGGCCACAAATCAGCAGTTCATGCGTTTCGCACACGCGGTCGAGCAGCGCAGCCACATCAAGACGCAGCTGCCTGTCAGTAACTTTGCTTTCGATGGTGTGCACACACGTAGCATGACCGTCTTCAAGGCGAGCTGCCAGGTGCTTTGGGCAATTAGTGAATGGCCTGCCTTCACGCAGAGTGTGGAGGACATCGAACTTGTCTCGCTCGAACGCGTCGTCGCAACCGGCTCAACGTTTGACATGACGCTTGTGTTTAAAGACTATAATCGCGCCGTGCAGACGATCTCATCTATCCCCCGCGAGCACTTGAATGCGGTGAAAGATTGGTGCCTCAACGCAGATCTCTATTACACCGAGAGCAGCGTGAACCCCAACTGGCGTACCACACTGAAGGAGGTCCGCGATGACCCTGAGTGGAATCCATGGGCTCCAGGCGAGGGCTGGGCCCTGCTCAATCACGACGGCGGTGACGGTGAGGATGGCGAGGGCAGCGGCGACAGCGATGACTCGGACTCAACGTACTACGAGGAAGAGGACGAAGAGGACGACGATGACTCCGACGATGACAGCTCGTGGCTTGAGGACGAGGATAGTGATTCGTCCGATGGCAGTGATGACGGCGGTGACGATGACAGCGTTGTCAGCTGGGATGAATTGGAGCGTCGTGCCGAGCGCATGGACCGCAAGCACACCCGCAGCGATGACGAAGATGAAGATCGCCCGAAAAAGAGAGCCAGGACGTCAAGTGCGATGGGCAACGCGACGGGGGGACACCGCTCAGCTGGGGCAATGCCGCCCTCTGCTCTGCCTCGTTCAGGCACGGCTCCGTCGAAGATGCCAGTCGCATATGGTAAGTCTGCCGTGCCACCGCCTCGTCGTTTCTGATCGTCACCCCCCTTAACGAACAAAGAAGGAAATGAGAAAGAGAGAAAAGAAAAAAAAAAAGAAGAGAAAACATAATAGCGGTAAAATGGCGCTGTCAGACAGACAGCCTCATAGTCTGCTGTGTTTTTTTTTTCCTTTTGGGTTTGTTTCATGTTGTGCTTTTTTTTTTTTTTTTACTTTTTCCCATAGACTAATAAGACCTCTTTTTGTGTGTGTGTTCTCTCTTTTATGGCAGCTGATGCTTTTTTTTTTCTCTTCTCTCTCTCTCTCATACTTGTTGCCTTTGGTGCAGACAGCCTGTTAGCAACCTACGGAGATGAAGCGAACGCCTATTAGAGAGAAATGACACGTCGAGAAGACATGGTCGTCAGCAAGGCTGCGTGAATTTTGTTGTTGTTCTGAATAGAAGAGAGCAAATGCAAGAGATAATTTGACACAAGAGAAAAACAACACCACCAACAACAGTAAAAAAAAAAAGAAACATGTGGTGCCGCACCCTATTGCTGTTGATGCTCGCATAATAATAATAACAGTAAGGGCATGCACACATGCACACTCTTTTCAGAAGTTTCTCTCCAAGTATTGTTTTTTCTTGTGCGTGATACCGTGTTTTTTTCTTTTGATCTCAATGAATACTTTTTGATGTGCGTGATCACGCTAAGAATGAAGCGAATGAACATATAACAACCATAATAAAAAAAAAAAGTGCGCTAGTAATGAAAAGTGTCGCTTCTCTTTGCGTTGCCGTCTTTGTGGTGACCTGACAAAGAGTACAACAATACAAGTTGCTTAATTCTCAACTTGGAACGCGTTGCTTTCCGAGAACGGCTTCAACGCCCCCCCCCCCTCCACTCCTCATTCTGCGCAGAAAGAATCAGGTACCAGTGACTGCAAAGTCTCGGTCGCCAAACATCATGTGAGAAAAAGGATTCAAAAAAAAAAAAGGGCCAAACAGTTGGCGGGGTACGCGGTATGGCTGTCACTACAATGCGTGAACTGGCCACTGGATAATTGGAGGCTTGATTCCCAATTCAGTGGCTCCTCGGTCAAAGTGAACTATTCTTTCTTCTTCTTTGTTTTCTCATCGCTGCCTTCGCTGCCTCCTTTCTTCGTTTCTTTTCACTACACACGCTACAAAAAGAAAACAAGAGCAACAACAACAACAAAAACAAAAAGTGCTTCACATAGCACAGAGGCAACCGCACCTTTCTCTTCTACCTTTTTCTTCGCATCTCCCGCTTTTTGTCTTGTGTGTGATTGCACGATGGATTTTTTTCAGGTT
Organism: Wallacemonas sp. 195SL; assembly: GCA_030849605.1. Taxonomy (NCBI): domain Eukaryota; phylum Euglenozoa; class Kinetoplastea; order Trypanosomatida; family Trypanosomatidae; genus Wallacemonas; species Wallacemonas sp. 195SL. The sequence goes on along the minus strand of JASANS010002190.1, from coordinate 20,799 downwards.
ATTAGTCCGTCCACGCTCGCACCGCGAGGGGCGTTCCTCGTGTTGATGGAGATTGTGGTTGTTATTGTTATCGGTATTCTCGTCGGTGCGGGGCTCAGCCTCATTCCTCCTTTTTTGGTCACTCAAAGCAAGAAAACGACGCACCGCACCAAAACTAAGCGAGCGGCAGCTGCCTCTGCGCCGACACCCGCCTCTCAGCCGCGCGGAAGTGTGTCTGCGACGCAGCCGGCTTCTACATCATCCGCCCCCGCTACCGCCACCGCCCCCAGCGGCCCAAAAGAGAGTGTCATGCTAGATGACATTCTCGATTCCTTCTTCGCGGAGGAGAGCGTGTTGGACGAGGCCCTCGTCGACACCGTCGTGGCGACCGCCCACGGCGAAAAGCCGACTGCCGCCACGGCCGACGCAGATACAAAGGCGCTGAAGAGTAAGCCAGCTGCGACGGCCAAGCCAACGAAAGCGGACATAGACGGCGATCTGGCGGCGAAGATGATGCGGGGTATTGGCAGTAAGAGCCGGTCCGCAGCCGCACCCGCCGCAGCCCAGGGCAAGACAGTGCCATCGAAGCCCGCCGCTGCCGCGCCAGCGAAAGCAGCACCGACAGAGGATGATCTGCTAAACCAGGCTTTGGGCGATCTCGGCACGACCTCAGCTGCCCGCGCCGCCGCTCCCAAGACGCGGGCCGTGCCGAAACAAACAGAAGATCCGGAGGACAACTTGTTCGACGTCGCCATGCGTGAGGCGACAAAGCCCACGACGAAACTCTGTGCGTTGGAAGAAATCGATGAACTGTAATGCCGCGACACACAAGTGCCGGTGTGTGAGGTGGTCGTGCGTGTGCTTATTGTGACGTGAAGCGCGACCGTGAAACACACACCATTAACAACCAGCCCCAAATAAACAAACAAACAAACAAACACACAAAAAAAAATAATCTGCATTCTATCTTCCGATGTGTGCCGCGTCTTCTTCCTTTCTCCTGTTTCCATCTCATGCTTTGCACTTGCCATGTTACGCTTCTCTCGTGAAGCTCACAAACAGAGCCAACAAGAAACACCAAACGCGCAAGGGTTTCAAAAAAAAAAAAATGAGAAAAGATGAGCGAGACAGAGGGAGCATTGACCGAGTGCGAATCTAAGGCGGGCCACTGTGCCGGAGAGAAATACTAAGAATAGTAAGGACACGCCTTGAATGACACCACTTCTACTCCTGTTGAAGAACACGTGCTATTGTGTCTCATTGTGTTCTCGCGCTCTCTCACATCTCCATCTCCATCTTCTTTGTCTCTCTTTCTCTCCTTCTCGTCGGATGACTTCGTGTCTGCTCAGGCGAAGTGAACACGCCTGGTGCCAATTTCTTGCTCATATTCTATTTTTTTTTGCGCTGCTTTTGCTTTTATTCCTGTTCACCCCCATTCACAGATTGTGCCTTGCTTCCTTTGTCTTTATTTATTTATTTGAACACATTCCTCTTTTACTTGTTTGAACATCTTTCTTGAATCTTGTCTCTCTCTCTTTCTTTCTCTCTTTGTACATTTGTTTTCTCAGCGCGCCCTTTGTTTTTCCTTGTCAGGATGGTTTTTGGAGTATCTTTTGACCCCTACGATTGGGTCCGCAAGTTGTCCCAAAGCTTCATCCGTTTTGATGGCGAAACACTGCGATTAAACACGGAGAAGGTCAATCGTATTCTCCAAGGCCAGCCGGAGAATCCCTTCCAAGAATTTGAAGAAAAACTGCAGCGCCGACAGCAACCGTCTTCACCACGCCAAGACGCAAACGAACCGAAGGACGATGCATGCCGTGCTGCGTCATCACGTGGGGCACACAACACCGCCTGCCACACGCGAGTCTCTCGTGACGCGCTGCGTTGTCCGTTTGAAGTGCTCTCTGCTTCTGCAACAGTACCTGGAATTTTGCGCGTCAGCTTGACCCTCCTCAGCGGCGGCTGCGTGTCAGTGAGTTCTGTTCATGTGGTACTGCGGCTCTTGCGAGGCCCGCCACAAGACGAGACCTGTGCGGAGGAGATGACGGCGAAGGCTGCCACCTCGGCACCACACGCACCCCTGCCTCGCACCACATCGGCTGCAGAGGCAACGAGCGCTTCCTCTTCGTCTTATTCCTCTGATGCCGGTGTAGGGGCTCTTCTGGAGCGGCTGCTCATGCCTATTGCGGACCGCATCGCCCAAGTGCGTCGCACAGCGGCGACGGAGGTGGATATCGAGTGGCTGACAGTGCAACTCCTCGCGCCAGACGTGCCTTCGACCGCACGAACGTCTGCGTCTTTCGCAAGCGACCCCTGCCACCACAACCGTGAGGGTGATGATGCGGCTCTGCAACTGGAATGTCGCCATGTTCGCTTTCGTCTCCACGGCACCCCGTCTGGCACCGCGCAGCTCGATGGCACCATCTCGCTCGACTCTCTTCACTGCAGCTGGCACGCACCACGCGAAGAGGCAAGTTCGGCGAGCCAAACAGGCGTACCCACTGCGAAGAACAGAGGACCAATCCAGACCTCACTGACATCGGGTGCCACGTTGCTGCGCTGCGGGGGCGCGCAGACTGGCGCGGAGGAAAAGGGGGCCCGCACAAGTACCGCGTGTACGGCGACCTTTTCGTACGGCACGGCCACCACGCATGATGAGCCTGCCGCTTCAGCGCGCCGAGAAGTTCGATTGACAGGGCAGATGGCGCCGCTGGAGGTGATTGTGTCGGCGAGTGACATCGTCGCCCTCCATCACCTCGTGGCGTGCACCGTGGCGCCATCGAGCACCCCTGGCACCGCACCGACAACGCCATCGCTGCAGCCAACACCTCCTCACGGACTCGACCTCAGCGTGCTTGCCCACGCCGCAGGTGTTTCTCTTACGGTGCTTCTCAGCCCCGTCACATACGACACTGCAGACACCGTGCGACCCACATCATTCTGGGGGCCCCTGCGTGATTCTGAAACACGCGCGTCCATCGCGGCCGCGCTGTCGCAGACAGAGCCGTGGCGGTGTGAGGACGCGTTTAGTGTGCCACACATCACATTTGCCGCGGAGGCACTCACACTAGCACGGCCCTCCGCGACGTCAGGTCACGACCTCGATGGGCTTCTCACCTTTCACGGTGAGAAACGCGTGCGATCGTGTTGGGCACGTTTTCTCCCCCACGCTGGCTCGTCGCGTCTCACTGCGGCGCTGAAGACGTCCAGCGCAGCGACAGGCGCCAGCCGTGCGCTGTACTTCTCGATAGGATCTCTCCATTGTTGGCAACGAAATGGCACTACGCGGACAGAAGCGCTGCCGTCGTCGTCGTCTGCGAACGTGTCGTCAATGCCACCACTCATTCGTGCCACACGTGGACCCTGTGCGGTGCTCATTGCACATCGCAGTGCCCCAGTCGTGCAACAAGGGAATGACGTGATGTGCTCCGAAGTACTTGTTGGTGTCTCTGCGGTGATGCAAATTCACGTGGAGCTGGACATGCTGACAACTTTCGGTGCGTATGTGCAAAGCCTGCTGCCATGCCTCACTGCCGCCTCGTCAACACCGGGGCCGATGACGCACTCACAACCAGCTAAATCTTTTCGATCCGATGAGTGCGTGACCTCTGTGGGAGGGGGCACACATCGAATCACGCGCGTCACCTGCCGCGTTCATGGGTTAGAAATCACCATTGCCCACGAGAAGGGCGATGAAGCGGATACGATGGCGATGCGTGTGGAGCTATCCGACGTCCAACTTCAAAACGGCCCGTCGCTCGACAATTTATCGGAGATGGAGATGGCGGTGTCAAGATCCGGTGATGCCACTTCAACACGTGTTCAGTGGCAAGACCTACGTGTGCTGTTTCGACCGAATGTGCCTCCCATACCAATGACCTTTTCTCCTGTCTCCGTTCCTCATAGGCCTGCTGAGGATGAGAAGGTACCGGGCAAGGCACCACTCTGGGCGTTGCTCTTGCAGTGCGAAGGGGGTCCAGGTGTCGTGGCGTGCATCACAGCACGTCACCGCGTCCGCCCACACGCGACCCATGAGGCCCCGTGCACTGCGTTGAGTGTGGAGGTTTGCATGCACCGCATTTGCACCGGTTCTCTGACGATGGCAGTGTGCCACACATTGGCAATTTGGACGGCGCACACGATCACATGCGTGGAGTCGTTTCGCCGGTGTATGAAACGACGGCAAACAGGCATGGCAGCACGGCCTGCTCACACATCGGCATCGCAGTGTGCGACTCCTGCTCCTTCAGCGAACTGGTTGCGGCGCGCTATTTTGAAGGCCAGCGACGCAACACGCACGGTCGTCCGTGTGCGTGCGTCGTGCATCGAGTTGGAGCTGCTGGCGCCGCGCCTGACTGGGGAGGGCATGGCGCTGGGTGCGCCTCTTATTTATGGCATCGTTCCCTCTACCGCACACGAACACGCGAAAGGTGCTTGTGCAAACGGAGAGAACAACACGTGCGGCAGCTCTGAAGACCTCTCGCGTCTCTTTCACCGCTACGTCTGTGTTTGTCGGAACATTCATTATTATCACCACGCGTGTGCGACAAAGACGCGAACGACGACGACCACCACCAATGCCTACGCGCTTGAGAATGGGGTCGCGTCAGATGTGCATCTCCAGATCGCCGACTTGTCGATCCATGAGAACATACCGACACGAGCCAGCGGTGCACAGGGCATGCTTGTCGGACGCGTGTGCTTGGTGGAACGCGTGCAGGGTGAGGCCTCAACAAGCACGACACGCCAGTGCAGCGCGCAGAATGCGTCAAACTTGGCTGATCTCCGTATTTCCACGACACATGCCGTTCTCTCGCGGACCAGTGACAAGATGCGCAGCACAAAGACGGTAACGACACCAGACTCCCCCCTTCAAACCTGTCTTGTGGCTTATGAGAAGATCAACGCGCAGCTTCAGAGGCTCTGCGTCCATCATTTACCATCGTACTACGGCGACACGTGGATAGCTGCGCTATCGCATTTTTTGACTCCGCCTGCCCTCTTTCGTGACTGGGCCATGCACAAGGCGAACACCGCTCAGGAAGACGCCTCATGCGTGCGCGGACAAGAGAAGAAGAAGAAAGAGAGAACGAAGCAGCTTATTGTGCGCAGCATAAACCGGCGTGTGGACGTGGCTGTGCGCGATGTTGTGTGGTGCGCTGCGTCGTACAGTGACGCTGATGATGGCGCGGAACCAGGCGATGCGAATGTCAGCACACACGCGAAGGTGACAGCTGCCCCGATGCTGGTGGTACTGGCCCCAGCCCTCACTGTCGTCGCCACCGTGTGTGGAGCTGAGGGACTGGAGAGTGCGTTGGACAGAACAGCAAGCACGCGGCAGCTTCACATTGAAGTGAATCTGCCGCATCCTGCCTACGCGTACGTATCGCCAACACCGTTGACATGGCAAGCCGTGCAGAGGCAGCTCTCCGCATCATCATCCTCATTATTATTGTCAAGTCATCCCGACACATCAGGCAGCGCGAGTGTGTGGTGCCCAGCGTTAGAATCAATCGGCTTACGCCGTCTTGTGGAGTTGGCCGGCACGCCACCGCGCAAATCCCAGAGCACGACACGCACCAGCGAACGGGGACAACGACGACACATTGACGTGCTTTGTGTGTCGCCTCTGCCTGCGCAGGTGCGCGTGCGGCATCTTCACCTCGCCGTGTTTATCACACCGCAGCTGTTCCCCGCGCTTGCCTCCATCGGCTCTCATTTCAGCGTCGACGGTGATGCAGGGCGGCTAGAACGACCAGCCGCGTTGGTCGCTGAGGGAGGAGGTACCCGGTTTGAGTGGGTGCCGCGGCAGGCTGAACGACTCGCTGCGCCGGTGACCGTCGCCATACATGCGGCTCTCGCACAAACCTCGTTCCCATTGGGCTCACAAACACAGCCGCACCAACAGGCTGGTGCTCGCGGGGAATGCGGGCATCGCGTCGCGACAGAAGGGATGCCGATGCACGGCGACGACACTGTCAGTCAACTTGCCGCTCTCCACGGCTACGAGTCCCACGTTCTACCACTTTTGACGGGCCCCTCCTGGCGTACGCGCGTCAGGACTGCACCATCTTCTGCGAGGGACAACGACGACGACGGCGGCAACACCACACGCCCCACTGTGTGCGCGACAGACACGGTGATGGGCCACACTGATTTTCAATCACTTCCCACAACCCCACGCGGGCAAGACGGTGCTGTGCCTGATGAAACCGCGATGAGAAGCATGACACTCTCACTTGAGAGTGCGAATCTGATGGACATTGAGGGGGGTTCTGGCACCGCGTGGCACACGGTCGCCAAGCCGCTGCTGCCACTGGATGAAGCGTGCCAGCGCCGTCCGCAGTACCTCAGCCTACTTTCTCAAACCTTTAACGAAGCAGAAAAAATACCCCCAGCCAGACACCGTCGTCTGATGTTCCCGCACACCTCCATGACATACGAAGAGAGCGATAGCAACACGGAGGCCGATGCCTGCGATGCAGAAAGCGGGGTTCATGCGAAAATCACAGTGAAGCGCTGCCCTGTTCACGTTGTGGTGTCCCTGGATGTGCCTGGCGCCGTCTCTCCTCCAAACGAGGCTCTGACGGGGCGCAACAGCACGCCATCGCCAGGGAGGTCTCCTGCGCCATCCCTGACGAGCATCCTTACCGCTCTTCGCAAACGGTGTACACAAGGTGTCTCGCGTTGCAACGTGCCAATTGCATCAGAAAGGGACGTCTTGGCACTCTCAAGTTTTTCCTGTCTTCTTCTTGAAGTAGCTGAGCTAGAGGCGTCATTGACGCTCTTCCACGACAGCGGCGCGGCACATCAGGTCCAGAAAGCTCTGCGTTTGGTGACGCCGCGGGTCTGCCTTTATGACTTTGCCGCAGGCTTGCGATCTGCGCGTGCTGGTGGGTTGTTGCTCTCGCACACACCTGCGCAAGCTGCCACGGCGTCGATCCGCCCGGCACCGTTTCTCTCCCTTCGCTGGCTGACTGCACGGCGTTTACACACCTCACGCGTACGTACTGAGACGGGTGCCTCGGTGACGTCTGAAGAATCCATTCAGACTCGATTGCACCCTTTTACAGTGCGTCTCACTGAGAGCGCCTTGCTCTTTTACGAATCTTTCCTCACGCGAATGGGCACGGAGAGCTCAGCAGGCGTCGTCACATCGTGCGCGTCGTGTCTTGATTCTGACTCTCCGTGTGCTGCACCGCCGCCGCTGTATTTTCGTAGCTTCATACTCGTCCCAACGACACTGACGATTGCCAGCAACGAGGTGTGCGATCGCTTTTTGATGGAGCGACTTGTCCGGTATGCGTGGCAGCCTGCTGCCAAAGCAGCCAGTCTCCCTCTGGGGTTGCTTCTTCGTTTCGATGGCGTGACGTTTCGCATCCCTTACCTATCCCTCCACAACGCCGATACCACCCTGCTTGGCCGGAAGCTCTCTGAAGCACTCGTGCTCTCTTTCACGGAGCAGAGCCGCTCGCTCGCTGAGCAAATGGTGCGACCGGTGCGCTCCATCTCGCAGATCAGCTCGGCAGCGCTGGATGTCGTCACACAGGCCTGCGACCCCCGTGCGAGTTTTCCTGCTCGGCTGCACAACGCCACGCGAGCGAGTGTGAGGCTCTGGCACTCAGGGCGGACCCAGCTTGGTGCGGGCGTGTCGTTCGCCTCGGGCAACGCCAGCCAATGGGCACGCGCCTGTGCCGAGGTGCTTGTCGGCCTTGATGAGGCGACCGATGCGAGTGCGCAGAATCACATCGCAACGTCTCGCGATCTGTCCGTGCCAGAGCCGGTTGGCGGCGTGTTCAGCACACACCTAGAGCAGTCTCGCCTTGTGCTCCGCGGTAGCCAACACAACCTCTTGGTGCGTGTACCGGCCGCCACGCTGCTGCTGTGGGCGGGTGCGTTGGAGGCTGCGGCGAACTCACTCGATGCGAGCCGAAGCGAGCAGAATCGGTAGGTGTGATGAAAAGACAATGTCAAGAGTGCGACGTACACTCACTATAAGACTTCTTATTTTCCTCGGAATTTTATTTCCTCTTTTCTTCACTTTAACAGATCAAAACACTTCTCTAACACCTCGCCCCCCCCCCCCCCGTGTACATATAAACATGCGGTGCCCGTCTCTCCAGTTTCAAGTGAGATGACAAGAGAACGAGTGATTGTTGTGCGATGCCGTCGTGGCGCTCACGGTCTGCCTGATGAGAATCCACCGTATTCACGCGGAACGCCACCACGCTGGTCATTTTTTTTTTCAAGTTATGTGCGTCGGCTTCACAATGTCCACAGTTCCGCTATTCCGACGAATATGTTGACCATCAACAAGAAAAAGTATCAACGAAGGAAATACTGTTGTGTTGTCCGTCTCTCCCCCGTATCAGGCTGCGACGCTGAATGACTGTCTTCCACCCTTCTCTCGTCCTTTCTTTTCTTCTTCTTTTTCTTTGAATCTCTTTCCAAAGAGGTACACTCCTTCTCTCATTTTTCTTGCTTCGCTGCTCTTTTTTTTTCTCTTCTTTCATTTGTTTTGTTTCTTCTCATTGTCAGCCTTCGTATCTATTTCCCCGTTGCAGCTGACCCAGTGGCACTGATTTAGACTTTTACACTGAACACGTACTTATGGCTTCTTCTTCTTCGCGCCGTCGTAGCCGTAGTCGCACCCCGTCGAAGCGACGCGCACGGACACCGATGGGTCGCGCCAAGTCTGTCGTGGCATTGGTGAACTTGAAAAGTGGTGGTCATCGCTGTGCGCTTTATGTTCAAGGAAAGCTCGAGCGTCAGCTGGGCGCGTCGCATGTGCACACGCTCTTTTGTGGTCCGCCGTCTGAGCACGTCAGTGGTGTCGAGGCATTCTTGCAGCACCACGCACCGGATGTTGTTATCGTGGCAGGCGGTGATGGCACGATTTCGTTCGTTATGGACGTCATCAAGTCGATGCATGAGTCCAAGACACTGGGTCAGCAGAAGGGCATCATCGCCCCTTTCCCGCTCGGCACGGGCAACGACTTGTGTGTGTCTCTCGGGTTTGGCAGCGGGTTCGCACGGTGGGTGGTGTTGGGAGGTGTTCGATTTCGTAAAATGCTGCGCCGGTATAATCACGCCGTGGAGATTCCCGTGAACCGCTGGCGGCTTGCCTTCCATGCACTGGATGAGGAGGGGTCTGACAAGAAGTGGCCATCGAAGCGCCGACGCGCCATGCAGACGACCGCACTGGTCGCTGAAGAGGCGCCTCTGACGCGTGTCATGAACAACTATCTCTCCATCGGCTTCGACGCAGCCGTGGCAGAGCGGTTGAACACATTCCGCGCACATCACCCTCACCTCTTCATCACGCGGCCCGTTGTGAAGCTTTGGTACGCCGTGTTTGGCGCCATGGCGCTCTTCACAGAGCGCACCATGTCTGAAGGCGCGCTCTCGGTTCTCATTGACGGCGTGGAGCAGCCGCTACCGCAGGGTATCAAGGCCGTCGTCGTGTCGAATATGTTGACGTACGCAGGTGGCTCGCCGATATGGCGTGATGAGCCGAACACGGACATGGCGCGACAGTCGGTGAGTGACGGGCTGGTGGAGGTCACGACGCTGCGGGGTGTCTGGCACCTGGCACTCGTGCGCCTCGGCCTGACGTACGCGACCAAAGTAGGTCAAGGGCAGCATGTGCAGATTCACGTGCGCAAGCCATGCCGCATGCAGTACGATGGCGAGCCGATAGCGGGTCTCTTCGACGGCATCGATGGCGCCAAACGTCAGTATTCAATTGATATCGCGTACTACACGGACTCCGCCGTGCTCGAGGCACGCCTTGGTGCGGCAAGACCCACTTTCTTCTCCGTTTACTGGCCGCTGATTCTCACTGGTGTGGCCGTGCTTGGCATGGTTCTCTTGTATTTCTGCAGCTGGCCATAGACGCGCAGGAAGGGTCAACCGACTAAACGGGAAAAAAACGAGAGATGAAAAAAAGAAAGAAAGAAAAAAAAAAGTATGCATGCGTCCACTCGATACGGATTGTCTTGGGGAGGCATCGCACTTCGCTTGACGCGCCATCGCACGCATTTTAGGCTTTTCTTTTCCTACAGCAGCTGCTGGTGGTCTACAGCATCATTCCCCTCTCTTTGACTGAGTGCTGCTCTTCTATTCCTGTTCCCGTGCCAGGTCTCCCCCTCTCTGGCTTTTTCTTTTTACTGTGCTCCTTTCTGATGGATGCTTTTGATTTGACCTGTGCGACATATGCTCTTTTTTTTTTTGCATTTCTTTCTACTTCTTCCACTGTTACCTCTCCATTTATGATGGAACCACCGTGGTCTTCGGCACTGTATTTACTTTTCTCTTGTTTTCTTGCGGTTCTGGTTCCACGTATGCCTGTTCCGCTGCTGAACAAGTGCCTTAGTTGCTTCGTTGGTGTGCAAGAGCTCACTTTAATCACCACTTGCTCTGTGGCAAGCGGAAACTGAACAACAGCAGCAACATCAACAACGAAAAAAACAACAACAACGAAACATATGAAAACAACAAGAATCCCTCTGAACGTAAACAAGTTGCTCATTTGCTGACGTGACACCTCGTAAAGCGCCGCTGTCGGACACGCGTGCTCGTCTTGCCATTTTAAGTGCTCTGTGGAAGGCGGGAGGACGGGGAGGGGGAGGAGGGGTAGTAACACAGCTGGGCTGAGCTGTGCTTTCACCACTTTTTATTTATTTATTTGCAACAAGGGAAAAAAAAGAAGCACACCACCTGACGGCTGAATTCTTCCTGCACCCATTGCTCCACACTGATTGACGTTTTCAACGCTGCTGCCCGAAAAAAAAAAAAAGTGAAAGCAATGCTGATACCCGATTCTCTTCCTCTGTCTCCTTCTCACACCGGCTCTATCTCCACTTCTTTGATTGCACACCTTGACGGCACCTCGGCAGTTGGTCACGGACATCGCAGTTATCCTGATTCACTTTTTCTTTTTTCTTTCATCCCAAACTGGTCATGCCACACCAACTGGCTATCACTATTACTTCTGCCACTGTGCTGTTTCCTACGATCACCTGTATGTGTGTGTGTGTGCCTTATCGTTGCATCGTCTCTTTTTGTCTCTTTTGTCTCTTTTGATTCATTTTTCTTCTTGTTCACCTCTTCCTTCTCGCTCCCTTCTTCTGGTAAGCAGCACTGTCAACAGCAACACGCGATGATTGTGTCTGTCTATCACCATGTCTGTTCGTCTTATTTTGCGCTACTCCGGCGTGCCCAGTCATGCCTTCACTGTGTGTGAGCCGTGGACACGTTTGCTGGTGGAAATTGAGGCCGCGGATGGACGAGGGCACGTCGTTGGCACTGAGATTAGCCTCCGCAAAGGCACCGGCGCATTTCGGCAAGTTGACCACATCAGCATTGAGCAGCTTCACGCTGACACACAAGGGGCACAGTGCTTCTTGGAGGCCTGCGCATGGTGGCTGCACCGCTCACCTTTTGGGGTAGAGGAACTTCCCGTGACAATCGTTGCCCACCAATACACCCGGGCCCTTGTCGCCTCTGACGACTGGCGCGTGACCCGGCTGGATCTGTCCTGGCTACACACTGGTCGGTCTCCGCCGTGTGTGGATCTTAAAAGGATTCACTCCTTGCTTCCCCGGCTTGAGGCGCTCTGTGTGGCCGGCGTAGGCCAATACCCGCGCAGAATTCAAAACGCGTCGCTGCTGCTGACGTGCCATCGGCTGCGTGCCCTTGATGTGTCGTTTACTAACATCACCGATCTTCGGCGAGTCCCGCTCGAGCACATGGAGACGCTACGGCTCGTAAATTGTGTGCCACCGGGGGCGCATGAACAAATGCGCTGTGCGGCCCATTTACGGACACTCGACATCAGCAAAGCAAACATTCGCACCTTGTCCGTGCTCCGCGCGTGCGCTGACCTTCGCCACTTGATTCTCACGCACTGCAGCTCTCTGCGCAGCCTCGAGGGCTTGGCGCATGTGCCAAATCTCACAGTGCTCTGCTTATCCGAATGTGTCGTGACAGATTTCACCCCGTTGCAGCACTTATCGCAACTCGTCAAACTCGACGTGAGCTTCTGCCCCGCTCTGCACGACTTATCTGTTTTAGAATGTGCTCAGCGACTGGAAGAGATTAGCCTGCGCGGCACTGCAGTGTCCGATCTGACCCCTCTCCGCGCACTTGCCGAACTTCGCATTCTCAACGTGAGCCGTTGCCAGCGCATCACTTCCCTCTCTCCCTTGGCAGGGGCGCCTCAGTTGGCAGTCATTGACGCCGCCAACACCGTCGTGGTGGCGCTGACTGGCCTCAGCACGTGCCCTCGGTTATCACAGCTGAAGCTGCAGGGCTGCCGACACGTGAAGAACCTGTCCGCGCTCGCAGGGGCACCGCGTCTGACACACGTGGATGCACAAGATAGCGGTGCGGCCTCACTCGCAGGATTGCACACGTGCTTATTCCTGACAACGCTGAATCTGCACGCTTGCCAGTCTCTATCTGACTTGTCAGGCCTAGCAGGGGCACCTTTCTTGACCTCACTGCAGGCCGACAAGAGCACCGTGTGTGCGCTCGCTGGCTTGAACACGTGCGCGCGACTCCGGTCTGTGTCGCTGAACAGATGTGAACGGCTGACGTCGCTGGCCCCCCTCGCTGGCGCACCCGAGTTGGAGGTCATCGAAGCCTCCTTCAGTGCCGTGGCCGATGTGACAGGGTTGAATACGTGTCCTCATCTCAAGCGTATTCATGTTTGGGGGTGCTATGGTCTCACCTCACTGGAAGCTCTCGGCGGCGCACCGAGCTTGGAAGAAATCTTGGCGTCGTGTAGTCGCGTTGCGAGTGTGGCGGGGCTGGCAATGTGCCCGCGCCTGCGTCGCCTATTTCTCCAGGGATGTGAGTGCCTGTTGGACCTTTCACCACTCACAGGGGCGCCGGCGTTGGAGATTGTGGATGCGACGCGAAGCGCTGTCATCAACACACACGGCCTGGATCAATGCCCACGGCTAACGCTGCTTGACATTAGCCACACACCAGCCAACCGATTTGGACACGGCCTGCTTCAGGCAGCCTCCACACTCTCCTGCGCCGCGTTCTGAATGGTTGCACACACATTCACCAGAGAGGTAAACACTCCACTACAAAAAATTTCTGAGAGAGATCCCTCCCCCCCTTTTTTTTTGCGATTGTGCGAGTGAAACGTCGCTGACCTTGAGTGACGCGTGCTACGATTTTTCTTCTTCTTCGTTGCAACAAAAATGCAAACTAAAATAAAACAATGTAGGCAACATAAAATTATCAACTCTATCTTACCCCCAAAGCCGTTCGCAAATGGAAAACACCCACGCATTACATCGAACTTCTCATTTCTCTCTCTCTCCCTCACCGTGATCTCCTCGAAACGTTCACATCACCCACTGTTCACGGTCAAACGCACACACACACACACACACGCAAACAAAGGGAAGGGTAACCTACTACACAAGCAACGACTGACCCGTGGTCACCTTCTCTATCCAACACGTCGTGCGTTGCCCCCCCCCCCCCCGAAGCCCCTGCTTCTGTCACAATGTCCATGAACGCAATTCTTTGCTTTACCAGCTCGCCTAGCCTGGCGCTCATGGCGAGCGAGCACTACGCTCGGCTTTTGATTGAAACGCGACGAGGGCAGCTGAGTGCCTTCACGATCGTCGCCGGGGTTCAGCTGCACAAGAGCACCAGTGCGATCGGCATCGTAGATGGGATCGCTATTCATCAGACCAAGGCAAGTCAGGGGGAGGCACAGCGTTACATCGATGCGTGCCAATGGTGGCTGCAGCGACCACCTTTCTCCACAACGCGTTTACCTGTGGCTCTGACGGTACACAGGTTCAGCGGTTCCCTTCTTCATGGCCTCGGATGGCGTATCACCTCACTCAACCTGCGCTGCGAGGACGATCATGAAAACGTGAATGACAACGCCCGTATCCACGTAGATTTTGAGGATGAACCTGCTCCGCTCAACCTGCGCACATTGGTGCAGGCGCACCCTCACCTGACAAGTCTCGACTTTGAGATGCTTTCTCTTCCACCGCTCGATTCGTTGGCTGAACTTGCACATCTCGACTCATTTTGCGCAGTGAACTGTAAGAACGTCCACAGCGTGCGCGCTCTGAGCGCATGTCCCACGCTCACTAAACTCTCTCTCTGGAATGCAGCTGTCACGGATATCGAAGCTGTTCGGCAGCTGAAGCACTTGACGTACCTGAATGTTGGTTACTGTTCGGCGTTGCATGACTTGGCACCGCTCCGAGAATGCCACAATCTGCAATCGTTGATTATCTCACACACCCCGATTCATGACTTGTCTCCGCTCGCAGGCCTTTCTCATCTAGAGACTCTGCGGGCGGACGGATGCAGTGCACTCAGCGATACATGCCCGCTCGCTCAATGTAACAATCTGCGGGATCTAGTCCTTTCACGCAGCGCTGTCGCTGAGCTGACGGTGTCAAGCGTTCCTAGTGGTCTCGAGACCTTAGTCACCAGCGCGTGCCGGAATCTGAAAGACCTGTCTGGGCTGGCGCGGTGCCCCGAGCTGAAGCACGTCGACATCTCGAACACACTGGTCACGCGCCTCGACCCTCTGCTTGGATTGAGCAGGCTTGAGACACTGCGAGCGGCGCAGTGCTACGAGCTCTCTGATCTGAGTCCGTTACGCCTTTGCACGGAGCTGCGGCAACTTGTTGTGCCGTGGACACAAGTGTGTGATTTGAGCGCTGCGGCGGGACTCGACAACTTGCAGTTTGTTGACGCGAGTCGGTGTGCGTCGCTGCGTGACCTCGGCCCTCTGCACACATGCCGACAGCTCCAGTCCCTCTTGGTGTCTTATACCCAAGTTTCTGATCTCACCCCACTCGCAGGACTGCCCGAGCTGCGCGCATTGAGCACGTGCAGCTGTCCCGAGCTTTCCCGCCTTGACGCGTTGCAGACGTGCCCGCGACTGCAACGCCTCGATGTGAGCCGAACGGCGGTAGCGGATTTGAGTCCGCTCGCCACCCTTCAACAGCTCGAAACGCTTTGCCTCGAAGGCTGCACTTGTGTCCTAGACTGTGAGGCGTTGCGGCTGTGTAAGCGTCTGCAGCACCTCAACATGTCGGAAACCAACGTGTGTGATGTGCGGCCACTTTGCGACCTAGAGTGGCTTGAGGTGCTTGAAGCTCACCACTGTCCTCTGACGGACGTGACTGGGCTGGCCCAATGCCCGCGTCTCTCACATGCGTCCCTCCGTGAGTGCAAACAGCTGACCGACGTCTGCGGATTGGCTCGCTCGGCCTCGCTGAGAATTGTCAACGTGAACAGGACGCCTGTACGCGACTTGGGAGCTCTGCGCACGTGTCCACGGCTGGCCAACGTGTCCGCTGATTATTGCAAAGAGCTGCGTGATTTGTCGTGTTTATCGGGTTGCGCCTCGCTGGAGTGTCTTTCTGCGCGTGGCAGCGGCGTGGTCTGTGCGGCTGGACTGGAGCACTGCGCCAAGCTGGTGAAGCTTAATTTGCAAGCCACACCTTGCGCCGATCTGACGCGTGGTCTTGCAGCGTATGATTGACACCAAGTTCGCGACAGTCTGCCAAGAGGTAAAGTGCAAGATGAGAGTCACGTACAGACTGATTCGACGAGACAAAGACAACGGGCAGAAAGACAGACAGCTGAAACAAAAGGTCACTATCACTGGAGCAATCGTGAATGGCTAGTCGCACGCACACTAATGGTGATGCCGACCTCCCTGCCTCCCAGATGCCACACACTGACTGAGAGGCCACCAGAGTCGACGCTTTTTTTTTTTTTTTTGAACCGTAGAGCTCTCTCACCCTCTCACTCTCGTCCCCGCATCCCCCAGAGTAGTTTCAATGAGCACGAGGACATGACAACATGGCGACACGTTGTAACCGTACAAGGCGGAACAACGCACAAAAAGGAAAGAAGAGCGCAAAAGCAACCGAATTGGAAACAGCTTTACGAACAAAGAATGCTTCACTCTTTTTTTTTCCCCCGAATGCCTTCACATCTTACCAGAAGCCTAAGGGCTTCACAATTTGTATTCTGTCATTTTTTTTTTCCAGTCCCACAATCCACACCCACATCCGCCGCGCGTTGGCTGTAGGATTCGACACACTACATCTCAATTCTTGACGAATCACCCCCCCCCCCGCAAAAAAAAAAAAAACATGAAAGACTATGCCACGCCACATCACTCACTCCCCCTTCTCAATGACTAAGTCGGACGATGAGTTATCGATGATTCTAAACAACAACAGCAACAACAAAAAAGATGAACACATGCGAAACCACGGACAACGCGGCAGTCATCAATCGGAATCGGTTTGCTGAAAGCATACCATCTTCTTCATGGCTCGTACACTGGCCAAGGACATGCCACATGCCCTCATGAGGCGCCATTGAAAATACCACGAGTCCCTAATTAGGGTCCCTCACGTGCAGTTTTGGTGCTAGTGATGGGCACACGAAGCTCGACAGGAGTACGCTATCCGTATTTGATGCAAACAAGCAAGCCCACTGAAAGCAATTCATTACCGATGCCAAATAATACCACTAGCAACAACAACAATAAACGACTGCGCACAGCAGGTAGTCAGCTTGAACAGTGATTTCCCCCTCCCCCTTCTCGCCGCCTCTGTGCGTGACCGTCAAACACTTGTTTGCCGTGCTGGACGTCTCGGTACACGCGTTCTCCTCGCTCTCACATCCATCCATCGCACTCTCCTCATTCTGCTGCGTCTCACCTCATCTTTACCATTTGGACTCATCAGCTTATTGCTGTTATCATCCGTTTTCCTCCACAAAAAACAAAAAAAAATGTCGACGAAGAGGCTCACATTTTACGATAGCCACTCCGCGGTGAACGTCTGCGGCGGCACGGGTTTTCGCAGCAACAACAGCACGGGCCTCACTCTCTACACGAATGAGACACTCGATGCCTCTGAATCCATCAGCGTCAACGCAGTCCTGCTGGACTTGCAGGACTCGAACATCTCCATCGGCCTGTTTCCTGCGGATGCGAAAGCTGATTTGCAAAACAACCGCGTGGGCTCGGCAGGCCTCCCTGGCTCCGTNGACCGTGACAAAAGGCATCGTCACTTTTTTTGTGGATGGCGATGAGGTGGAGTGCCCTCAGCTCGCGATGAACCCGCTCCAAGGGAAGCTGCGCGTTGGCGTGTCCACAGAGACAGGCCAGCAGCGAGGCGCCTTGGTGGAGAAAGAGGGCCCGCCGGGCATCCCTGAGGCGCAGGCGTGTTTCTCTGGCAAAGACAGTGACACCAGTGGCGGGGCTGGTGGCCTGGCAGCGATGCTGCGTGCTCTACAAGGTGGCGGTGGCGGTGATGACTCCGAATCCGAAGGCAGCGATTCCTCTGACGAGTCGGACAGCGATGCACCTGAGGTCGGTCCGCTGTACACCAATGCGGCTGACCTGAAGTTTGAGATTGAGCAGGACGGCCCGCTTGTCGCTCTGACATCTACTGTTCTGCGCTGCAACGCGGCACAGGACGGCACCGCATATGTGGCCGTACCTATTGTCACAGAAGAAAGAGCTGCCATTGGCGTTTCCGTGCGCTTCACAGGTGTGGAGAGCGGTTATGCGGGCTGCGGTTTCTTCAAGAAGGAGGCACTGGACACTGGTGACGCGCAGCAGTACATTCTCGGCAAGACCAAGCACAGCATTGGCTGCCTGCTGAAGAACGGAGAGGTGTTCGTCTTCATCAACGACAAACCAGTTTTCTGCGGTGCCACACCGGAGTCTGACGAACTGACCATGCATTTTTCGTTTGACCGCGAAAAAGGGATGCATGTGCGTATTGAAAAGGGTGTCGTTAACTGCGACGAGTTCAAAGATTTGTCCATTTTTGATGGTGACCTCTACTTTGGCATCTCCCTGTCAGAGGAAGGCCAGCTGGCACGCGTTCTTCCCAGCGGTCTCGGTGCACCCCGCTTCCACTACGGCATGAACTCAATGGACGTGGACGAGGACAAGTTGATGAGCTGCAAACACTCTGTTCGCGCGTCCCTCTCGGCACACGAGCGTTGGTATGGCGATGCGGAGAAGGCGTTTGTCATGCGCATCACCAACGTGTGCCGCGAGCCGATTGGCATTGGTCTCGTGAGTGCCAAGCTGTGGAACAACGGCCGTCGAAACATGGTGGGCAGCACGGAGTTCGGTCCATACAGCATCGGCCTTGTTGTGAAGGATCGCCGCATCTACATCCACCACCAGGACGAGTTCATCGAGTGGAAGCCTCTCGGTCGCATGCCGCCGATCCCAAAGAACGTGGACCTGATGATGCGCGTGAGTGGCGGCAAAGTGACCTTTTTCTACCAGGGCGTTCCTGTCATCATGTCTGTGGTGTCCGACCTGACGTTGCCCGCCGATGAACGTTTTCGCGCCGCGTACACGATGTCCGACAAGGGCCAGACTGCTGTGATTCCACTGAATGTGCCAGTGCGCGCCGCACAGGACCTGACCAAGCGTTACAGCTTGGTTGGTGACGCCGCGCACGTGGAGCTGGCGGATGCGGAGCGCAAGGCGACGGCGCTCTTCACCGATGCGCTGTGCTTCAGCGCCGAGGCCTTTGCTCTGACGCCGTCTCCATGGGATGCGTACCCACGCGGCTGCTCTGAGTGCCAGTGCGCTGCCAAGACTGCTCGCGGCACTCTCTGGCTGTGCCCACGGTGCGGTGTACCCGACGAGTTTGCCCTCTGCGATGGCTGCTACTGGAACGCGTCACTTGCCTCGAAGCACGACCATGCACGCGATCAGTTCATTCCCTTGCTCGGTGCTGGCTCCCACGAGATGCGCATCGTCCTCGAGGAGTCCAAGGACAGCTACATCGAAGTCGGCGTGACACCTGTCATCTACGAGGACGGCTTCGGCTCGTTCGCCCAGAACACCACGGTTGTTCTCGGCAATGTGTCGCCGCTTGTGAAGGCCGCGATGCCCGCCGGCAAGATCGCGGAGAAGTGCCCCACACTCAAGAAGGGGGACATTGTGTGCGTTCGCGTGGTGGATGCGGAGCTGTCTGTTCTGGTGAACGAGGCCATTGTGTTCCAGACCACACTCTCCGCCGATGCACCGTTCCTCAACCAGGGCCTTCGCTTCGGTGTTCGCATGGGCGCGAGTGGCCAGGTGATCCGCGCGGAGGCACCGTCACCGTAGGCGCGTGGGCGTGCTGTGCGAATTCAAAGATCTTCGGATTGACTTGTAAACAGCTGGCAGCATTTCTCCTCCCTGCCCACGCTGCACCGTCATCTGTTTTTCCCCCATTTCTATTTTGTTTTTATCAGGGCACCAAAGTTTTTCTCCCCCCACAAAAGTCTTCCGAATCCAGTCGCACGCACTCTCATCTTTCGTTTCCACCCACGCCCACACCCACATCCTTGGTGTGGCGCAACCACTCATTTTCTATTTTTGCGTTGCACTGATCGGAAAACCCATTTTTTGTTTCTATGTTATAGTATGCTGTGAATGCCTACACACGGTACCGGAAAACACAAGTCAAGCATCAAAATGCAATGCCCAACAGCTCGGCGTGATGCTCACAATTTGAGTGCAATGTGATTACGACAGCTTGTCGCCGTCGTTCACACCGACACTTCTTTCCACTCTGAGTGCGGTGTGTTGAACAGCTGGACCGTGGCTCCAGACAGATCAGCTCCACGACAAACTGCGTCTTGGCTGCCTTTTGAATGGGACAATCTTGCCTTTGGTACTGACACCGATGAGGCTTTCTTGTCATGCGCAATGCTAGCCTATCCTCACGCGCCTCTCTTTTCCCTGCCACTATTCCCCTCTTTCTGACACTATTTAACGTATTGCGTTGCATGTTTCTTTGATTTCCAATCTCCAGACTCCCTGTGCTTTGGCCATGGAGAAGCCCAGCCAGACGTATACCATTGCCACACCAGCGCATAGTCTCGTCGTGGAGGCGGACAACTTCCATCCACACAAGGTCATGAGGTTGCAGGAAGTGTGAGACACCGCAAAGTCACGGGTGCCTTCGGTATGATGACCGGCGTCGAGATGATGATCGGCTACAAAGACCCAGAGAAAGCGGAAAATTACTTGTATGCATGCCAGTGGTGGCTGCATCGAGCACTGTTTGGCGTGGAAAGGCTACGATTGTCTGTGATTGCCCATGACTACAATAAGCTTGCGGATTGCGAGGAGAAAGTAGTGCTCGCCGATGAGCACTTCCAATCCATGTCGTGCGTGTGTCTGTCCAAGGTGTTCACCACGCTCCCCCAAATCGCGGAGCTGGACATTTCCTTTACCCCTGTGACGGACCTCGCCCCTGTTGCTGAATGGGCGCAGCTTGAGGTGCTTGTAGCCGGGAACACGAGCATTTTTTCTGTGGATGCCCTACGACAGCTGAGAACGGTCTTCCTGTTTGGGCGTGAATCACTAACAAGCGTCGCTGCGCTTGAAGGGTGGAGGCCTCGGAGGAGCTGAATGTGTCAGGTACTGGTTTTGCAAGTGCCGACGTTCTTGACAGGCGCTAAAAGCTGAAGAAACTCAATGTTTCAGGCTGCAAATCTCTAACAGCCTTTCTGGCCTTGCCGGTGCACCTGCTTGGGAAGTGATTTATGCTAGCTACAGTGGCATAACGGATATTGCGAGCCTTGACAGGCGCCCCAATCTGACGTGACTTGAGTTGCCGGGGACGATGTGTGTGCAGCTTTCTTATGACCTAAACAGCCATGACGGCAGCGATGACAAAGAGGCTTCCAACGATGAGACCTCCGACGGTGTGTCCTCAGATTAGGAGACTTCCCGTGATTGTTTAGAGGCGCTTCTTGTGTCGCTTCTGA